>JABXWE010014927.1:0-35465 GCA_014611495.1 Limonius californicus | reverse complement strand
AAACCTGTAATTTACTTACCTTAATAAATTACAAATCAGTTGCAACTAAATACTTGTTCATTTTCACATTTTGTTGGGCCAAAATTTTTAACTACCTGAACTGTCACACAGTTTGACATACAGGTAAAAGTCATTCAAAGCTCATTACAGCTGACTGCAGACGGAATAGCTTTTTTTGTAGGCTTGTTGCAATTGACTTTTTAAAAAATCACTTTGTACACAGTTTCCCAATCTGGCTTTGAAAACCATGGGATTTTAATGTCAAAAACATTTTCTGGTGTTTCTTTCGTTCAGATAGACGTTAAACTATAGGTCACCCTTGTTCCAACATTTCACATGGACACATTTTAGAAACACCTGCCTGAAATTGCAATATTTTATTTCATTTGAGGCGCTACACCCCATGAAGGGGTTTGGCCTGCATGGTGGAAGGTCAGCACTGCCGTATCCTTGCTCTCACACCCAGTTGTCGTGCGCCAAATTAATGACACGTGGTGATGTGGTGAGCATCACACATTAGGCAACCGCTTGTTTATTCGAAAGCAGGTACCCAATTATTTAAAGCAACTGGGTAGACTTCCCGCCAGGCATCGAGTCGAGGATTTCAACTCCCGACCGTCGGCACCGGAGCCCAGTGCTCTAACCACTGGACCACACTGGCGAAGAAATTGCAATATTATTAATATATAATGCGGTAGTATAAAGTACAGAACTATATATACAAGTGGTTAGGCACAAGTCGGAGATTGACGAAGAATATTTTATATCATTTAACTAATTTTCTATCTCTAGTCATTTCCGAGATTCCCATATTAGGAACTCTATTTGCAATACTGTACATTGTAGATTCGGTTTTGGTGGTACTTCAGTGACATTATGGTTCCATGCCATTGTTAGAAATATATTTTCATCACTTACGTGAAAACGCTTATATTTCTAACAGTCTAGCTCATATACATCGGTATTATATTACATTATTTTTAATTATTTCCCAAAATCCCAGAAGAAATAACGGAAAAATTGTGTTCAATTTGAACTAGAATAGTTTTTGTAGTTTCCATATCCGTATTGCACGTTTTAGTGTATCACATATATGGAGGACCTATAGCTTAACGTGGGCTCTGAACCACGAGAAATGTAAACACTTCACGCTAAAGAATATTTATTAGGCAGAATACATCGCTGTTTAGCCATTGTCTTGCGAGGGAGAACGGCTGTTAAAAATCTGATATTCCATATAGTAAAGTAAAAAGATCTTAAAAAAATACTTATTTAATATTGATTTAATAAACAAGTCAAAATCTATATGCTTTTATCAATAAATTTGTATGTAAAATAATTAAATATTCCACTTTTAACATTTAGTGTGAATTATATTTTTGTAACGACCTGAAGCCTATTCCATATTTTACCTTGGAAGTGTATTCCCAAATCAATCCAACAAAGTTTGATTAACTGTTACAATGCCATACAATTTCTGCATTTGGTTGAATACATTTTTAGTAATGAAGTACAGTTGAATGAATTGTAACCAACGGTAAAATGAAAATAAGGCTCGAAAATGATTTAATTACTTATTCTGATCATGTTATTATATAGTCAGTGTTAAGGAATTAAAATAGTAGTAGTTGTCAATGAAACATAAGTTTGGCTATATCGCAATTTTTTTTTGATTTTGGTGTTGGCACGTTTTTTGCGGATTTTATTTTTAATGCGGTTTTCAGTCAATGACCGTGTTTTCAGTAAACAATAACAAACTAATGTGTGTAGTTAAAAGCTCATGACGTCAGTTAAAATTTGTATACAGAACGTTTAAATTAGCCCGCAGTGAAACAGCAAAAACAAGTTGCAAATGAATTCGTAAATCAAATTTACAGTGTTGTAAGTTTACATTATTTGCGGTTTGATCTGAAAACATGATTTAGCATTTTTTTGGAACGTTTCCAAAAACAGGACGTGGAAAAATTGAAATACATACCTACAACTTTGTCCTATTACGTACTTTGAAAACGATATTCGCACGAATAATTTAGAGTAAGATAATTGTTTCGAGGAACGTTTTGGACTTGCATGTTTGGACGCTTTAGCTTCTAATTTAATGGATGAATATCAGTTTCATTCGCATTTTTAGTTTTCTTGAACTTCTGAAGTTGAAATTCGATCGTTTACATCAAAATTTCGCTTTCTGCGACGTTTTTGCTTTTAACTTTTGTTTTCAACTGTAATCTGCTAAAGTTACGTGTTTTCTTTGTTAAAAAATACATTTCTAGAATCTACAGGATTTAAATTGAAATTCACAGTTGACGTATTTATAAAATATGTATTTTGTTTTAATATCGATTAGATTAAATGGAAAGCAATTTTGCTTGTTTAAATAGTATTAGAGTTGTTGAATGGGTTTGGCAATGTACACTAAGCGATTAATTAGGTTATGAATGTATCTGAATGCTCGTTCGTCTAATTGGTTTTAATGTAATTGAGGTGTCTACTAGTTGCACATTTAATGATGAGACTTAGGGCGAGGGTTAATGTATCGGGAAATTTGTACATATGCGAAACTGATGTTTACAAACTGACAGACACGAACATGATTAGTAATGCTAATCCTTTTTAGATGATTAATTGGAAAATAATTAGAGGTAAAATTTAATATTGGAACTTTTCTGTCAAAAACATTCCATTTGTTATGTGCCAAACGTTACACTGTTTGTGCCGCGGAAAACGAGAAAACGGTGATTTTCCTCTCACAAGTTCAACCGTGATGTCTCCGGATAAATCACTGGCAAAAACTTGTGATTTTGTCACGGCATGTGACACCGTAGAAACTATCAGGAAGATATTAGCCACAGACAGTACTCCCATTTAATGCATTTGGTATGCCTGTACGATTCATCATTGTTTTAGCTCAGTTTTTGTTATTGCATTTATTTACATTTCAGTATCAATCAAAGCACTGTGACAAAATCACAGGTTGCAATACACGACACGGAATGTGTGCAGTCGAAATTTTGAAACAACAAAGCTTGATATACAGGGTGTATTAAAAACGTGTTGATAATATTTACACCAAGCTATTCTACGTTGAAAAACAAGCAAAAAACTCTAATACCATTTTAGTATTAACTATTTGGTTAAGGAGTTATTAATGCCCAAACTTTGACATTTTTCTCGACTTTGGTTGAGTAATCAAATATACATTACAACATTGCGGTAATTAGTTTACGTATAATTTAATATTTAAGAATGCAAAATCTTCGCGAATTATAGTTTTGGAAGACGTTGCAACTATGCATTATAGGCTGGGTTGATGTTTAAATTGTAATAATAAAAAGTTGATAGTTGGATGTATCACTGATGGTTTGATTATTGTCATTTTTGACACTTGAAATAGTCACTTTTCTAATATTTTCGTAAAACTTCTGCTTCATTCATGATTTATTAGTTATTCGCTGTTATCATTGTTCTAAGTTACTTTGTTCCTTGTTTGTTTCTTCTGTTTTGTGTTTTTGGTTTTGAGAAAAATCATGGCATACAGTTTTCCTGATTACGCAGATATGTATTTGATATTAGGCGAATGTGGCGGCAATTTTCATCGAGCTTCAAATTTATATGCCGAACGTTATGTACACAGGAGACATCCTAATGCTCTTGTTATTCAAAGACTAGATCAGCGCTTAAGAGAAACGGGAAGAATGGAACCTGCAGGGAGTTGGTGGAAGACCACGACATGTATTACAACCCGAAATAAAAGAAAACATCGTACAGGTATTTGAAGACGAACCTCGACAAAGTACCCGTTCTGTAGCTAGAAGACTTGATATTAGCCATACTGCTGTACATCGAGTGTTAAGGGAAAATCTCTTACATCCGTTCCACTTCTAGCGAGTCCATGGGTTGCTTCCGGAAGATTATCCGCGACGGATAGAGTTTTGCAGATGGTTATTACGGCAAGTAGTCAACCCGGCTTTCATTGAAAACATTTTATGGACGGATGAACTGTTGCCATTATCTTTCTGACCGATGAAGTCACACGGAACTTTCGTGGGGGCGGGGAACCACGATGCCGCCAGTCCATAGTCTACCGTTTTGACTCTGCATCAAAGTGATGAACCCAACTTTAATCTACAGTTACAAATCTTTCAAAAATCTGTTAGAGATATTGTCATTATCGGTGATATGCGAGACAACGTTCGCATTGTATTCATTTGACTAGGCGTATGTTATTCTTGTTCCTTGTTTATAAAAAAGCGTGTGCTTGTCGTCTTTTTTGTATCTTATTAAAATATACGTGTTATCTAGTATTGTACTTCTCGCGCTCCTAAGTACTTTAGCAGGCTATGGGCCCAGTACGTGTAATAGATGATAACGCCGATGAAGAAGAACGTGAAGACAGCAACGTTTCTCAAGAGACACATGTGTCTAGAGGTCCTGGCCGACCAAGAATCATTCGGGCGGGGAAGAAATGAAGACCAAAGAAAGTATTCAATCAGGTTTCGAAGTCAGAGCCTGAACGAAACGAGGCTGAAACGGAACAGACATTTCTGACAGAAGTTCCTACAAGGGAGGCCTTGACCAGCCTAGATGCTGACGACTGGCGATGTGCCATTATTGTAGAGATAACGTTGATTTTGAAGAATGATACGTGGACGCTTATTCACCGACCTCCAGGTCATAAGGTTGTTGGTAGCCGTATCGTCGTACGCAATAAATTCAACTCGGATGGCACACTAGAGAGAAGAAAGGCACGCCTGGTAGCTTAGGGCTTTAGCCAACAGCCTGGTATTCATATTTCAGAGACATTCGCGCCGGTGGCTCGTTTTAGTTTGATTCGACTCATGGCTTCTTTAGTAGCTCGTTATGGGATGCGAATCAAACAGTGCGATGTTGCAACCGCTTACTTAAACGGTGAACTGGAAGAAAAAATTTATATGGAACTCCCAAAAAGGTTTGAAGAAATCCTGATGAATATTATAGAATCTGCAGGTATCAGCCCTATTGCAACGAAAGATAAGGACATACTCCAAGAGTACCGCAAGGGAAATATGGTTTGTTTAGTAAGAAAGTCAGTTTATGGGTTGCGTCAAGCGGGAAGAAGTTGGTACTTCATGCTACATAAAACTCTGAAAGACTTGGGTGCAAGGCCAACAAATTCAGACCCCTGGTTATTCCGCTTTGCTACTTATGTTGATGACATCCTGATTGTTTCCCGAGATATGAATACACTTGAAGACATTCAGCAAGCCCCAGCTGAGCAATTTGAAGTAAAAAACTTGGACGAAGCAAACTATTGTCTAGAAGTAGAATACCAACAGATCGGAGGACGGGTGACAGTGCATGAAAAAGGGTATATACAGAATATGCTCGCTTAATTCGGTATGTCAGAATATAAACCCGTCGCGACTCCAGTTGATTTGGGAACAATATTATCGAAAAACAAAAACCAGAGTGAAGAAGATCTTAAGTTTCCTTATCGTGAGCTTCTGGGAGCTCTTACTTATCTAGCCATGACTACAAGGCCAGACATTATCTTCTCTGTGAGTTGTCTAGGACTGTTTAACAATTGTTATGGAGAAGAGTATTGGAAGGCGGCGAAACGAGTTCTTCGTTAATTGAAGGGAACTTATGGTTTAGGATTGTCCTACGGGTCAAAGTCTGGACCGTTGAAAGTCTTCGTCGATGCCGACTGGGCAAGTTGTCCTGAAGATAGGAGATCATATTCTGGGTATGTATTTCTACTAAATGGAAGTGCTATATCATGGGATTCTAAGAAGCAACAAATAGTCGCGTTATCCACCACGGAGGCGGCATGTATGGCCTTGACAGAATGCGTCAAAGAGTCTATTCACCTATAATGTTTTTTTTGCGTGAGCTGGGATTCGGGTCATTGGCCGGTATTACTATATTTTGTGACAATAGAAGCTCTCTGAAGTTAGCCGAGAATCCCACCTTTCATGCTAGAAGCAAGTACATCGACATTCGACACCACTTCCTGCGCGAAGTGCTTAAAGATAAGTTAGTGACTATAAGTTGCGTGTCGACGGACAAGTAGATCGCGGATTTCTTGACAAAGTAAAGTAAAGCGCGTGTGGTGCGTGAAATTCGCCGGACTTTACGTCTTGTGTTGGGGACTGTTCAGGGACTATCATTTTGCGATCATCGGATCGAGGGGAAGTGTTAGAGATATTGTTATTATCGGCGACATGCGAGACAACGTTCGCATTCTATTCATTTGACTAGGAAATAGTTGGCGTATGGTATTCTTATTTCTTGTTTATAAGAAGGCGTGTGCCTGTCACCTTTTTGTGTTATCTAATATTGTACTTCTCGCACTCCAAGTCCTCTAACAAAATCCATCCAAATTCGTGTCCATTAATCTCAAATTGTTCTCAGCAGTGAGAAATCTAGTTCGCTTATGATGACAACATTTTCGGAATCCATCGTGGGCAGACATTTCTTAGACCCAATTCCTCGTGCAAAATTTTATGAATGCTTCCAACGGAAAAGCCACGTATCTCAGCAATATATTTGACCGTAATTTTCCAATCACTCAGTACCATATCATGGACCAAATCGATATTTTCTTGAGTGACAACTGTTTTTGGTGGTCCAGCACTTGGTGTATGTTGACACGACTTCCTTCCTAATTTGAAATCCCGGCACTTTACCTGCTATGTTAGCGACAATAATTGATGAATTATTTCCTATTTCTTGCAGGTATCTCTTCACAGTTTTTGATTTTGCCGATGAATTTATTTAATTCTATGAATTCATTGTGTTGACTTCTTTTTGCCTTATTGTATTCATATTCTGTTTCACATTTGACTTAAAATTTGGTTCATTGTTTCTTCTATATTTTTGCTTGATTTCTGTAATATTTCTACAGGTATCTGTCAATTGTAGCGATACTGTTATACTTATATATTTTCTGTTTTGTTTCTGAACTCTAATTTCTATTGTATTTTCTTTAATTTATATGGATCTACTCTAAATCCGAAGACAGAGACACTCGGCGCACAGTAAGCTACGAGGACTGCCTTTCAAGTATTTACAAACGACCACTAGGTGGCGCTATTGAGATGTGTCATTACTATTTTTGTAAAATTTGACATTTGTTATGGTGAAAGCAGTGGCGGCTTAGAAATTGACCGTGTAGTGTGCTTACAGTGAGCGTTTAAAAAAAGCAATTTTGTGAAAAAATGGAAATTTCACGTGAAGGTTTTCGTTGGATGATTTTTACAATTTTAGTAAAGGCCTAACTCAACAACAATGCATAGAATTGCTTCGTTCAACTTTTGGTAATGAAGCACCGTCAGAAAAGACTGTTTACAATTGGATTCCATAATTTAGTCGTAGTCGTGCGTCCGTCAGTGACGAATTTCGTGAAGGTGGACCTAAATCGGTTGTTATTCCAAAAATCATCGATGCTGTGCGCAATATGATTGAAGAAGATCGGCATGTGACTTACAGGGAGATAGAGGCATCCTTAGGTATATTGAAGACTGCAGTACATTAGATTTTGCGTGAACATTTAGCTGTGAAAAAGATGTGTTCCCGATTCCACATAATTTGACCAAAAGCTCAGAAAAAGGCTCGTGTTAATTGGTGTAAGGAAATGCTCTAAAAATTCGACCAAGGAATTGCAAAATCCGTATAGAACATCGTAACAGGTGACGAAACTTGGATATATTCATATGAACCGGAAACTAAGCAACAATTCACTGTTTGGGTGTTCCAAGATGAACCGAATCCCATAAGAGTTGTTCGTTCGCGAAGGACTTCCAAGAAAATGATCGCTTGTTTCGGTTGTACTGGACATGTGCAACCATTCCTTTAGAGGATCGATGAACAGTTAACGCTGAATGGTATTCAACAATTTGTTTGCCAGAAGTCATCGTCGTAATCAGGAAAAACAACCGAAAACATCGCATCATTCTTCTTCATGACAATGCCAGCTTTCCCACAGCACGTCAAACAATTGATAATCTGAAGGAGAAAAACATCGAATTAATGTCTCATTGCCCGTATTCACCTGATTTATCGCCTAACGACTTCTTTGTGTTCCCGAATGTCAAACAAAATATGCGTAGACAGTGATTTTCATTACCTCAAGGAGCTGTTGAAACCTTCAAAAACCATGTTTTGAGATACGAACTTCAGAGTAGAAAAAATGTTTCGATAATTGGTTTGAACGCATGCAAAAATCTTAAAGGCGAAAATTTTTAAAAGCAATAAAACAGTTTGTTCCAATAAAATTTTTCTTTCCTAGTTTTTGTAAAAATTAAAAGGCTGCCCTCGTACATGAGGCACGATATTCGAAAACGAATACCAACGTAGAAGAAGAAGCGTCTAAATGACACAGTTTTGTATTATATAATTTTTTTATTTTATGATTAATTTGTAATATTGCTTTCACTAATATATGGCTTCTGCTGAAAAAGAAAATATTAATTAGTCTTCACTAACATCTTTCACTGTATCTTTATACGTCGTTAAAATCTAAAGATATAAAATCTCATTTGTAGCAGTTCCATTTGGACTAATTCAAGACACAGCGTTTACTTTCTTTGTGGTTTTTCGTTACTGATCTAAAATTTTATCTGATCTACTGTTTTCTGTTTCGTGACAGAATTTTTTTACGTTGCCTTCGTTTTGCTGTAATTTTCGACAGAGCGTTGCTTAAAATCCAGTGTTGAAAAAAATTTTCAGAATTTGTTTATTTTATTATTGATTTTTAGTGTTATGTGTGAAACTCTGTTTGTTTTTATTTGATAAGATTGTTCGAGAATTGTATAATGATAATTGTAATGAAACCTGCTAACAGGTATAAGCCGATTAAGTATTATTATCCTGGCAAACAAAATACATTAAGATCAAATCCTTGTCCGCGCCAAGGTTTAAATAATCTAAGCACACGGCCCTGTTTAGGCAGGCATGGCCTACGAACAAATATTGGTCAAACTTCTAGAGTAAATGCTTGTGGATCGCTTACTGGCGTCGGTGGTTAGCCAAAGTAGCAGAAATAGGCCGATGTTAAAAGAAAACAAACAAACAAACAAAAAAAAGCAGACAAGCTGCAGGTCGGTCCTTACCTGATAATGCTGGGTGTAGTTCCCTAATGACGACGTGGTCTAAGCCGAAAGTAAATTGTAATATTGGCTGTTCCAGAAACCGCGGAAGCCTCAAAGAATATATCTTATATTAAGTCAAATGCTTTCCTTTTGGTAGTCAATTCATTCAAAAATAAATCAGCTGCTCAACCGACATTTAAATCTTTGGCTATGGTTATGTCAATCTGGCGTAAACCAGCGTCTTTCACAGTTTTAGACTGGTATGTTTTCACCTGCGTAATTCCAAAAATGATCTTCCTGTTGTATACCTGGATATGGTATGGGTATCAGATTACTTAGCAATTTAAAAAACATAAAAATTTATAAGTATGATATGGAAAATACGAACAGCTTGCGTTTGGTCAACAAATTTTCTCTTAACGAGATCGGGTAATACCAAAGCCTGTCTGATTAATTTACTGTATATATTACTGTCAATTCGCTTTATTAGCTGTTCGGTAATTTTAAACCGTGACGCTGGCTATAATTACCGAGGTAATTTTGGATTTTGCAAAGACGTTCGATATTTCTTTTCTTAGCTCGCGGGAACAAAAGATTTCCCTTCAATAGAAACCCATCTCGCCGACTGTATTTCCCAGACTAAATAACGCACAAGCTAGGAAAGCGCAAAAACCCTTACATAACAGAGAGTCACTTTTCCCTTTGTAGCTAAATTTGTGGTACTAATTTGCAGGGGGGTTGTTTCTAGACGACCAGCCGAGCAGAAAATGCGCCAGGATTAACGCTGGCGTTGTCACCTGATGGACACTTTTACTTTGCGAACGATTGTCCTCTAAAATTATCAAAGAAAATACATTTTGTTGTGAGATAATAAGATGAACATTTACTTTTATGTTTATAAATAGAAATGAAAATGTATGCTTTTTGTATTTAAGGTTGTTTATTATTCTGCCATAAGAAAATTGTTTGTTTTTGTTAACCATTGTATATTGGAATATAAAATACTTTGTAATAGGTTGCATAGACGCCAGAAGTTACTACTTTTGCACTGATTTAGCATAAAATGAGAAAAGAATTTATGAACTAGCTAACCGAAAATTTTCTTAGAACTGTAGGGAAGGTGTAAAGAGGCTTTACAAAGTTCGGCTTATTCCTTATTTTCTACTTGATAAATGCGTATTTGCACCCAGTAAGGGTAAATTTACCGCTGATAATTGTAAATTTACACAGTTTAACTGTAAATTACAGTTAATATCTGTAATTGCTGCAAATTTAGATATACTACCGTAAATTTACATTTAGCAATAGTAAATTTTTATTTTTACGAAATACAAATTCAATAGAGAAAAACTTAATGGGTTCTTTTATAGGCATTTATAGCAAGTAGAGTGGGCTAATTTAGAGAAGAACCCATACGTCATTAGTATGTTGAGCGGTATAGTATCAGTGGGGTAAAATGCTGGTTTTTGGTAAGCGGCATATAAAGAACACTATAAATTGACAACTGTCTTTTGGGAGTAAGTTTTATCGAGCGAACATAATTTGATTTGCTGTGACAACGTGCTTCTTCATATGAATCTATTCTAGTGTGTTTAAAAGTAATCTTAAAGTATTATTTTACTGATATTAATTAATAGTTAATTAATTAATAATTAATAGGCCTACATATTGTCGATTATTTCTTAAAGGAATGTTTGTATAATATTAATAAATAATTTTGGAGTAGTTTATAGGAACCATTCATTATTTTTGATGTTCGGGAATAAAAAGAAATTACTATGTGCCAAATCAGGACTACATGGCGGATAACTCATCAAATCGACGTTTTGAGTGCTCAAAAAATCACTTGTTCGAGCCGTTGTGTGAGAGTTCGCATTGTCGTGGTGGAGAATGATCCGTCTTCGGCGGTTGGTTTTCCTTATTTCTCCGAAGGCTTGTGGCAAACAAATGGTTGTGTACCATTCAGAATTGACCATTCTATGTTGCACCAATGGTACGGTTGAGACATGTCCAGTTCTTCCGAGAAAACAGGCGACCATTTGCTTCGAAATGCTTCGAGTGCGAACGACTTTGTTGGGTTTGGCTCGCCTTGGAAGACCCGTAGAGTCGACTGCGGTTTACTTTCGGGCTTATACACGTAGTTCCACGATTCGTCACCTGTCATGATGGCATACACATGTTTTGAAGCACCGCGATCGAATTTTTTGAGCATTTCTTGCGACCAATTGACACGAGCTTGTTTTTGAGCGATTGTCAATTTATGTAGGATCCAACGCGAACAAATCTTTTTACGGCTAAATGTTCATGCAATACTGAATGTATGCTGCACACTAATGTCCAAGGATACCTCAATCTCACGATAAGTCACATGACGATCTTGCAGTATCAGTTCACGCAGCGCATCAATGTTTTTCGGAAGAACAACCGATTTTGGACGACCTTCATGAAATTCGTCGTTGAGCGAACTACGGCCACGATTGAATTCGGTAAACCGGGTAAACCATCGATAAACACTGGTCCTTGATGGTGCTTCATCGCTAAAAATCGAACTAAGTTCATCGATATACTGTTGTTGAGTTAATCCACGTCGAAAGTTGTAAAAAATAATCGCACGAAAATGTTTACCATTTAATTCAATTTTTTGGCCGATATGAATTTTTCAAGTTACTGTAAACAACATAAATAGCGCTCGTACGTCAAAACGTTCTGAGTACGTATACCGTCAAAAATGTCAAACTTTACGATAGAGACGTCAGTTGTCAGATGGCAGCAGTAGGGTTGCCCAATCCCAAAATATAAAAGGCAATCCTCGTACAACGATATCTTTTTTTTCATATGTTTTTGTATTAACATTCAGTAAATTGTTTGTTACATGTAATCTTTGACATGAAAAAATAGTGCTTCTTAGCATTATTTCTTTATAGTGACGGAAACTTAAAATTAATTAATTCCTAAGAAGTTAAACTGGGAACTATGGTAAGTCTTAGATTAATCTTTTTAACTAAATCCAACGGGTCGTGTCTTTTAAGTTTTTTAACATATTGCCGATCTAGTAGTGTCATGGCTAGATTATTGGTATGTACAGTAAGTTTTGTTTGCTACTTTGTACTAACACATTTGATTTCCTACTTAATCGTGGGTATGGGGATATCATGGTGAAGAAACCAGCTAGGAACATACCTGGGAGCATCAGTTACCGTCTTAATTATTTTATTTTGGAAATGGCTGTAATATCTCCAGGTTTGAGTTACTTGCAGTTCCCTAAATCTGATTAGTTTTATGGTAACTTTGTTTGCCAGTGTTACCGGGACTTTCTTCTTATTATCCAATACATCTGGCTAAGTTTTAATCCTAGCTGTATTCTCTATTTTATTATGTGGGTCTGCTAGGTTAGACGCCTATCTAAGTGGATCCCCATGTACTTTGAACTGTCTTGTTGTGGGATTGGTGTGTTGTTTAATTGTAGTGGTGGGCAGGTTTTCTTTTTTAAGGTAAAAGTTACTTGAGCAGATTTTGTTTCATTGACATGTATGCGCCATAGTTTTAGCCAGAGCTCAGTTTTATTCAGGTTATGTTGTAGTAGTTGTAGTATGTATCACTATGTTACGCTAAGACTGCAGCATCGTCTGCGAATGTAGCTAAAGTAGTCGCAATGCAAGAAGACCATATCGGCCAAGTTGCCTAGGGTATTTAGATCGTAAAGTTAGCTTAGCTAGAAAAGGATGTAGTCTCGCAACTTAGGGTTTCATTTTAATCCTACTCTGGTCTTCTTACATTGCGACTACTCTACTAAACTCTGTTTGTTGAGCATTGAGCTAGAACGTAAACAAACGCTTGACAGGTGCGTTGATTTACCGGATGTGTATTTACGTAATATTCCTTGCATTTCTAAATAAACGTTCGCGCTGTCAGAATTCTTCTTTAGAAGAATTGGTGGTTCTGAAAAGAATCATTTTTTTAAGTAAAAGTGTTTTATGGACTTGGAGACATCAGCATTACAAATATCGCGATGTTGTTGTGCCTTTAGGGCATCATCGTCAAAAGGTTTGTTTTTTTACCTTAACCACGTTTTCAAATCGTCCTCTTCCAGGCGGTAGTTGGTAATTTTTCCACTTGTCTGCTGTGGTACGGGGCGTTGTCCATTACCACAACAGAATTTTTTGGTAGTTTCTGACATATTCCTGTAAACCACTTCTCGTAATTTTCTCTGGTCATTTCACCGTGGTAATCCCCTTCATTTTTGGATGGCTCAAATACCAACAATGCATCGTCTACGAACCCGTTTTCATTCCCAATCCAATATGAGTTATTATTAACCTTTTACCTTTCCCAGATGGATTTTTCAAAACCGTAGAAAGGCCTTCTAAAAACGCCTTTCTTGATGACTGAATATTTCAGTTCATCCATTCTTTTTTTTGTATGTCCTACAACGATTTACAACATGTGTCTTTTATAATATGTTTTCAACTTTTATTGGTAAATAAATAAATTTGATTTATATTATAGACCAACATAATGTAAATCAGATAAAAATATTAGTTTTATAAAATAGACCCATTTACGAAAGTTTAGAAAAATGTTATAGGTATCTTATTTGTAGGTGTTTTATTTAGAAAATTAATTAAATTTAATATTAATGAGTCACCAAGCAAAACTTACCGGCATTTACCAAAGTTTCATCTGTATAAAAAATTACTATACCTGCTTCTCGATATTTCCGGATATTTTCAGATAAACCGATAAACACTGCTCAAAAAGCACACAAACTTAACCCGGTAATTACGAGTGCAAAGTAAAGGTTTTGAGCGTCAATTACTCCTTAAGTAATGAGGAATTAGCGTTATCTAGCGTAGACCAATCACAGCGCGCGCTCGGGTGAGTCAAACACGTGCGTTTGTTGACGTTCTAGCTCAATGCTCAACAAATAGAGTTTAGTGTTTGTGGTGTTGTTGGCAAATCCAGCAGCGTATATATGAGATGTAGTACAGGTCCCGAAATGCTACCCTGGAGTACACCTGCTTCTATTGGGTGGATACTTTGAATTTCACTTGAAAGCTTCGCTCGGCTAAGTGGGTCATAATTAATTTGTAGTATTCTGTTGGTCGAGCCTTCTTGATCTTCTATAACAAACCAGTGTGACACACTTTGTCGAAAGCCTGGCTTATGTCGAGGAACACGGACGAGCAGTATCTTTTTAGGTATAAGTCATGATTAATTTTAGTAGTTAATCTATGTACTTGTCCTATTGTGCCATGGCCTACCCTAAAAACGAACTGATGATTTGGAATGGTGTTTCGCTCTTCAAGAACTGGCTTTAATTTTTGAAGTAGAATATTTTCGAATACTTTGGAAATGACAGGTATGCTATCTGTTGATTGGAATGTTTACTTACCATTGTAAGAATTATGCAGATATCGCGTAGTTTTCATTCCAAAACGCTTTTTTTCGCTGTATGTATTCATAAAGTCAGTAAAAATGTAAAGGTCTATTACACCGCCCAAAGTTAAAAGATGACACGCTTCTCTAAATATGTATATTAAAAGGTTTCCTCAACAGTTTGATTTCCATAAAGTTGTAAAAGAAAAACGAAATGATCGCCGTTCCTTCCATTCTTCCAAATTTTTGAAATTTATTACAGGGAATATTCATGTACGTTGATGTTTAAGTTTAATTTGGTTTCCATACATTTACTAGACACGTGTCGTTTTGTGAAAGGATAGTTGCGTCATACTCTTCTGATTTATGTCTTAGTAATATTGTGTTTCATAGAAAAATTCTTAAAGTAGATACACCTGTTGCAAGTGGATTAGCGAAATCGCTTCTCTATCGACATAACTTAAAGAATTGCCATGAACATGTGAATATTTTGTATTTCTTACTTACTTAATTCTTGTAGCTCCATAAGGAGCATAGATCGTCGTAACGCCCTTCTGTAGCAATGGTTATGGTATCAAGATTGCTAGTCTTGTCCCTTTTCCCTTATGCTCTCACATAATATTTAGGTTGAGTCGTGCAGTCTTTATACTGTTACTGTTACTATATCATAAACACTTTCGTTTCCCTCTACCCATTTTTATTACACGCTACGGTTTTTAACTCCCTAAATTTTTTATTTATATTATCACACTTTGTCATTAGACTTCCACACGTCCTGGCCTTCCTTGATTTCCTTTTCCTTTAATGGTATAGCCTGTTTTGTAATGACCGTGATAGGTTTGCGTAATGTGTGGCCTATCCATCTCCATTTTCGTCTTATTGTTTTTGCGATAGGTTCCTGATTTGCGGGTATTGCCATAATTCTTCATTTGAAATTTTACAGTGCCAATATATCTCCATTATTCTTCTCAAATTTTTATTTATTAACAGTTGTATCGAGTTGTTTTTGTTCATTGCCCAGGACTCGCTGGCATGCAATAAGCCGGTGTTGATATTGGAGTTAAATATGCGAATTGTTGTTTTCAAAAAGATTTATTGGTAGTTTCACACTTTCCTTATTCTGTTGAAAACGGTTGGTGACTTACTTATTCTTCTCCTAATATCTTTGTGAATTCCTCCACCATCATCTAATGCGCTATCCAGGTATACGAATTTGTGTAGATTTTCGATAGGTTTTCCATCGGTCTGTTCTCTACTTTCCGTATTTTTTTGTAGGATTTTAATTTTTCCAGTGGTAATCTTCAATACTATCTCTTTGGTTTTCTTTTGAGATCGTTGCTTTTTCTTGCACACGTTTAAATGTTTCTGTATTTAAGCACATGTCGGGTGTGGGTCTGAATACCGACAACCGCAATCCCAACAGCTGAAATCCCGAGAGCCGAAATCCCGACAGGCCACAATCCCGAGAAAACAAAATCCCGTAAGCCAGTATCTCGACAAGCCAAAAACCCGACAGCCGAAATTGCAGTAGGTAGTTATTTAATAAGTCCGGTAAAAAAGATACTACGTACGAATAAGCAATTAATTTTATTGCGAAATGAGTATGAGTAGCATAGGCCGCACAGCCACCGTTCGATTAACAGAGGAAGGAGAATTTCAAGTGTTGTAGGTAATCGTAATAATTACGAAATTGTGGACTATCTACGTGGTGTTGCACATAATGTAAATTTTTAATACTTTCTTAAAATTATTGTAATACTAAATTTATTTTAATGTAATAAATGTTTAGTTATAACTCAATTCTTATGTATTTTTATCTTTATTTCAGTTACATTATTAACATAACATCTAACTCGATATTTCAACATCTAACTCGCTATTTCGGCTTGTCGAGATTATGGTTTGTCGGTATTTTGGCTAGTCGGGATTGTGACATGTCGGAATTTCGGCTGTCGGAATTTCGGCTAGTCGGGATTATGGCTTGTCGGGATTTCGGCTGTCGGGATCGGTGCAATGATGCATTTTTGTCTGACTCCCATGCAATATTTATTGTTCCTGATACCGCACCATTGTGTTCGATAGTTGCACTAAAGTTTTATTATGAGGATAATCTTCTCCGGTATTCTATATTCCTTAAGTATTGTCCATAACATCGTTCTGTTCCCCTGTCAAAGGCCTTCACGTTCATAAACTCGAAGTACATTTCTTTTTGCGAATCGATTCCCTCTTCTATTACTATTCTCAATGTGCATATTTGATCAATGCAAAACTGTCTCTTCCTAAATTCTGCTTGGTTAGGACCGGGAATGCGTTTTTTATTCTTGCTAATGCTATTCTAGCTAAAGTTTTACTGGTAGCACGTAGTAATGTGATTGATCGCCAGATATTACATTTAGTCTCTTTCTCAAATTTTTGGTAATGTAATAATACGCCTTTGTTTCCAGTCTTCCGGTTGCTTCTCTTCCAGCCATATCTTGTTTAACAAATGATAGATGATATCTGAATTTTCTTTAATTCCTAGGTTTGGTAAAGCTCCCGATTTAATTGTTGTTACTTCTGGTCCTCATTATTTCTATCTTATGAGATTCATCTGTGTTAATTTCCAGTTGTTCGTAATCACATTCTTCATTTATGTCCCCGGTATTTTGTGTAAATATTCGAAATACTCCCACCATCTATTTAATATTTTTGTTTCCGTTTTCAGTATGTTTTAAGTTCTGTCTTTTATATGTGCTACACGACCTTCTTTTCTTCCTGTTAGTTTGCGCGTCAGAATATACAAAGTCTTCATATCATTGTGTTCCGCCGTTCTTTTTGCCCCCCACTCAATTTCTTCATACTGTATTCTTTTCTTCTTCCGAACACTTCTTTTAACTTCTTAATTTTTTCCTAGTAAAGCCTCTCTAATTTTCTTTCTTATTCTATATTTTTTATTTTAGTACTCTTTGTTTGATCGGTTTTCTCTCCTCAATATTATCCGAAACCTCTATTGACATCTGGTGTTTTATCGGGTTCTTCTTTACTCCTATTAATTCTACTGCCGTTGCTGTTATAATGTAAATACGCCACAAAATTGTTCGATAGTTAAGTTGTTTATATCACTTATTTCTCCATATTTTGGAATCCATTTTCCAAGTTTATGTTCTTATTTAACCAATGTGTATTATACTTTATCCGCATTTGGTTCATTTTGTTTTGTACTTTTAATGTTATCTTGAAATTTATCTTCACCAACATAAAAGATCCTGTGTCTGCACCCCTCTTCGCTCATACGTTGCTATTCACACAATAATAGTATTTTTGCATGGAGAATCAATTTTATTCTTCTTCTTGTTTTAGCCCGTTTATACCCCTTCGTGGATATAGGCCTCCCCCTTATTTTTCCATGTTTCGTGGTGGTGTGCTATCCTGTTCCAACATAACCCTGCATGCCTTTTGATGTCATGTATAAACATTTATTCACTTGTAACAGTTCCTTTCCATCTATTTGTATGTGGAGAGGTTTAGCCGCGTTTCTCATAACTTTGGTTTTCCCTTCGTTAACCTTTAGTTCTGTTTTGTTAGATTGATGATGAAGATTTGAGATCATAGCCTTGCATGGAGAATAAGTAGCTAATAAAATAATCCATAACCCTATTAAATTGTATGTCTTTTTTATTAAAGGAGAGGGATTAACTTTCTGTAGATGAATAGAAAAGCTTCCGTTATATTTTGTAAAATACGATGACATTATTATTAGTGTTTTATGTATGGTGGATCAAATGTATATTACTTTAATGAAAATGGATAGAAATAGAGTTTATAAACTAATTTGGATGAAACCTGTGGTTATCTAATTAAATGATGTATCAATTAATTCAATGATCGATTAATCTACAGGGAATTTTTTGTATATATTATCTATGTATACTTTTAAAAAGAACGCGTCAATTACGCCTATTATTTAGGCAACCAATGGTACAGAAAACTACAGCATGCTGTGGCCAAAACAATCAAATTAATTCAATGTTAAAAAATAAAATGAGTCTTTATTTAGTGTCTTATTGCGTTTCTTTCTACAACCATGTACAGTAAAGACGAAAAAGTGGAAATTCTAATGTGGTATCAGAATGGTAACAGCTTAAGAACTGTGAGAGACTTATTTTCAGTTAAATATCCAGAAAGACCTATTCCTTGTATTCGAACCATACAAACAATTGTTAGAAAATTTAAATCAGAGGAATGCATAATAAATTCCCATAAAATAAGAACTAAAAGTAATCACGTTTTAACCGAAGAAATGATATTAAATATTTTATGCTACATTGAAGAAAACCCCATAGCGAAGAAACGAGAAATAGGTTCACATTTTAATGTTCCTAAAATCCCAGTATTTATAACATTAAAAGAATTTAAATATAAATCGTGCAAATTTTCTAATCACCTACAACTATTCGATGAAGACAATGAAGAAAGAACTATCTTTTATGAAACATTTTTAAATTTGCTAAATGAATATGAATACGTTAAAATAAGATAGTTTTTAGTGATAAAGCAACTTTCACAATAAATCGAGAAGTCAATTTCGTCAAGTTCGTTTCTGTATAGTTGGTTTCCTACATAATAGGCGTAATTGATGCGTTCTTTTTAAAAGTGTACATAGACAGTGTATACTAAAAATAGAAATTCCCTGTATATCATTTTCTTATTTTGAAGCGTTTTATGTAAGGGTGTCAAAGTTATAATTTGTCGTTATATAGGATTGATTGATTCGGAAAAAGAATTAATTAAGGTGGGTTAATCAATTGGCAGAGCATTCGCTTTCTAAGCAAAATCTTAAAACGCCAAGGTTCGAAGAAGGCATCCGCCACACACATTCCCCAATCCGACTTTGATAACAGTGGGTCTAAAAGTTTAAATATTTTTTGGTATTTCTGTGATTCGGATTTGACTTTAATCTAACGTTCCCTGTGATTTTATTTTAACACGGAGAAGAAAGACGCAGCGGTGCTTACCGGAATAGTAAGCATGTTGATGGATGATCTATAGGTGATCAAATGAAAATTTGACGTTACAGCTTTGAGGCTTTAAAAGCGTCATAAGAAGAGTCGGATCAGCTGTATTTACGTTGTATCAGATGTGCATTTTATTTATTTTCATCAAAGTTAGGCTCCTTTTATTTAATGTGTAGAGCGATATTTTAAGAAGACGTACATAATAAAGAAATCACAAAAAAGTAAAATGACTTAGACAAGAACGGTCATTTCATTCTGTAGAACTGAAGCAATCAATAAAATCAAACAAACTAATGAACTACACGCAGCTAAAACCGTAGAAATTAATCTCAAACCAGGAAACGGCCCTCTTGCTCCATGAAAATTTTTAATTTCATTTTAGTGAGTTTTTATGCACATCATGGGGGTTTTTTACCCTTTCTAAATGTTGTTTGATTTGATATAAATATTACAGGTTTCACAAAAGCATTCTTTGAATATGAATACAAAATTTGGTAAATGTGATAGTACACCTAAGAATATCTAAATAAATGTAAGTGTTAACACACAGTTGTTCAGATATTTATATATCGTATAATTGCGAAAACATACTAGAGTGCATTATTATTTTATTAATCATTTCAAGTTTAATCTCAAAATTTCTGATACTATCTGATATTAAAGCCATCTCTGCAGGCTTAGAAATCTTGTTACCTGTAATGGTTAGCGAAACGTCAGCAGCAATCAATTCAACGACGATGCGGTCAAAGCTTGACGGGATGAGTTCATTAGAGACAAACCGCGGAAGCTTGAAATTTCACAATATCTGATAAGTCCTATTGATTAGCCCTAAAGACTTCGGACTGCAATTTTTGTGGTCACTTCAATTTTCACAACTCATTATTAGGAAAGACGTGATGGGATTTGTTGATAGGTGTCCCTTCTAAGCATTGTATTATAACAAATTTAACATAGCACTATGAGTTTTACTGATTTCTTTATTGTATATAAGCTTTTCACTTTAATAAATAAACAAAACGAGCGACGAACGAAATATCGTCGGTAAAACTGAAAATTATATCAAAAACTGGGGAAAATAGATGTGGCTTTTGGAATAATATATTTGAATATAACAAAAGAGCAGCAATTACTTGATCTGTTAAGATCGATCCTCCATTTTAGTTTTCAATGTTTTTTTGCAGCCATTTAACGTTGGCAAATACTTATTATTATTGTACTAAGTTGACACCTTCAGTTAAAATTCCAGCTTGATAAAGAAATTTACCAAGCATTATATTTAAGTAAAGAGCACCATGCAACTATTACCCGGATTCTCTTGGGTGTTGTATAATTTAAACTTACTTTAAGTGCGCTTATAATGCAGTTTCCCTTGGGGTATCCACCTATGCTACCCGAGCATCCATCCCACTCATTTGCATAGGACTGAAAGAACTAGCTTACCGTAGTCGTTTCATCAGCAATTTAAAATTAAACCCAATAGAAATTGAAAAGGTCCTCGTAAAATTTCTTAATCATCAACTATTTAATTTGTTAAACGTGTAGTGGTTCTAGAATTAGTAATTTCTTTACATTTACAATGCTTATATTTATATTGTTATTTGTGAATGGCATTGAATAATACTTTAATTACAATTGAATTTCCGATAATTGGATCTAGCTAAAATATTAATTATTTCATAGTTTGCCTCCTATAATTTATCGTTCATCAGGAAAAAAGCTGAAGCTTTCAGTTTACAAATATGTTTTTTTTTAAATTTTGCTTTTCTGTGTTTTGCAAGGGACACACGAAAATGAAAATCTGAAGTAAACGCATATTCATCGACTTTAACTGTAATGCACATGTTGGAATAGTGATGATGATAAACGACCCTTCAGTGACATTTACACGCGTTTGTAATTCAATTTAAAGTGATTATCCCTCTTCGGAAGTAAAAAAGTTTTGTAATCGTGTAAACGCAGTTAAAACTAATTTATCTCAATTTGAGTGAATAAACTGAGTTAATGGGCACGTTTAGAAGTTCTACTTGACGGGAACACTGAGGTGAAACGAATTTTCTCATTGGATTTATATTTGTTTATTACATTCATTAAACGTAACCCTGCAAACGAAACTTAGTTAGCACGAATGTGCTCGCGGACGCCACCCCCATAAAAATGTGGTTGTGAATTAAATTTAAATCTACTTAGCGTTTCCCTAAAACCGCTGCTTAAATTCACTTTAAGTAGACGTTCTATAATTGTAAATATAAATATACACAGTGTTCGTTCGTTGAAATTGATACTCCGTCAAATAATAAACTGTTTATAAACAAATAGTAAACTGAATTATTAGTGTCGTTTAACCCTTAAAGTACTACGCGGGGTCCTTCGGGGACCCCAAGTTCACATTTTTCAAGTTATTTTAGAAAATATTTTTTTCTGCATATTTTCCTTATAGGTACCTGATTTTCCATCCTTGATAAACGATTTTATTCATATTTGGATTTTTTTGCTTGTATATTTTTTATAAAAATGATTATTTTGTGACTGGGGTCCCTAGAAGACCCCGCGTAGTACATTATGTTGTAATTTATTAGTAAATTTCTAGAACAGTCCAGAACATTGCACAGTATTCGAGAGCATTCCACAACATACCGGAACATCCCAGATCATTGTGGAACATTCCAGAACGGTCTCGAATGTTGTGGAATGTTCTGGAACATTGTGGAACATTCCAGAACAGTCTCGAATGTTGTGGAATGTTCTGGAACATTGTGGAACATTCCAGAACAGTCTCGAATGTTGTGGAATGTTCTGGAACATTGTGGAACATTCCAGAACAGTCTCGAATGTTGTGGAATGCTCTGGAACATTGTGGAACATTCCAGAACAGTCTCGAATGTTGTGGAATGCTCTGGAACATTGTGGAACATTCCAGAACAGTCTCGAATGTTGTGGAATGTTCTGTAACAGTGTGGACCATTCGAAGCCTTTTTTGTATGGGTGGGGCTACCCATTGGTAGGGGTATATAAAGCACCCCGTCGTGGGTGCAAACGTCAGTTTCTTATCAGTGAAGCGCAGTGAGGAGGAAAATGTTCCTCCAATGTTTAGGCAAGCAACTGGCTACACCCAACATGGAACGGCGAATTCCGGACGTAAAGAACAATGCCAATGTATACAGAACAATGGTTGCGTGTGGAGTAAGCCCTCCAGTACAAACCGAAGAGCCCATCCGAATAAACGTAAAAAAACGGGGAAGATGCCACCTGTGTTCTAGATCACAGGACAAAACGGTTAACATCAAATGTAATCAATGCAACCAATTTGTCTGTGCAATTCATAGACGCTGCTATTCAAACATAAAGTGCATAACCCATTTCCAAGAAGACGTTTAATTTTTTTTGTTCATCATACTGTAACTCGTGTTATTTTCTGTTTCTTTGTATTCCTTAAATATATATTACATACTAAATAATATTGTTTTTACTTATTTCACCCATACTACCTAAAATCAGCGAAGTAGATATAAAAAAAGCCTGGGGTCCTTCAGAGACCCCGCATAGTACTTTACGTTGGTAAAAATAGCGTAGTACTTTAAGGGTTAATTTAAAAAAGATTTTTAGTTTCTACATGTGAACAAAATCTAAAACATGGCATTTCCTAATAGGTTGGTAGTAAATACTTTATATTTTAATTTTGGTTATTTATTTAATTTAATTTTATTTATTAGCCATTTCAGTATTTCATAATTACTGTTTTATAGTTAAGTTATGTTTAATGTAGTGATAGAACTAGCATAAAAATTAATTCAAGAAAAAAATACTAAAAATATATAATATAGGATATTGAAATTTTTGTTTCACTCAAGATTGAGAGCCAGAACTGTTAACCGCAGTCAGTTTATCCACGAGGGACCTCGATGGGGCAGTGCGATTATGCGCTGTCAGTCGAGGTCACAGTGAAATGTAGTCCAATCGGCTGCCTGGTCGAATCCCGGCTGATGCGATTGTATTTCCCTTAGTTAAGTTTAGGGTGCATGTTTTTCTTACTTTAGCTTTAGAATTATACATATATACATATTTACAGGTTTGTAATATATTTTACAATACATATAAGTGTACTACAATACAGCGAGATGCCGTCTGTCTGTTTCCCGTCTCTAAACCTCTCTGTCCAGCGCTTGGTCTTCTTCCTGGTTCCTCTCATCCATAGCTCTCCGAATACCCTCATTCCACGATCGGCGTGGTCTTCTTCGTTTTTTCTTTTCCGGTGGCGCCCATCTAAAGATCTTCATAGGCCACCTATTCTCCATTTAAACTGCATTTAGTCTACGCTTCATTTCCGCTGTTAACGGCCAAACCTCACTGCCATAACATACCACTGACTCTACCATTGTTTCTTCTATTCACTTTTGTTTTTTTTTTTCGAAATATTATTGGTTTTATTAACGTACATTATTTAAAACCGCTGGCAACTATACGCACCCACAGGAATTTTAAATCTCTTAATTATAACCAATTTAATACTGATTTGCGTGCTATTCCGTGGAATAATATTTATCATCTGGATAGCGTTGATGCCAAAGTTAATTATGTTGTTAAGAATTTAGTTATTTTGTTGAACTTGCACGCACCTATCACTTGCTCTAGAATCTCATAACCGTATGCACCATGGCTGACAGCCACCATTAAACAAATGATACGCACCCGCAATAATGCATTGAGTCGTTTTAGCAATAAAAAGATAGAAAAAAGCTTTTTTCGTTGAAAAATTTTAAACTAACTCTAAATTGTTCTGGAGATATCTGAAAATGCTCAATATATCTACAAAACCTGTAAATAATAAATTACCATTGAAATTATCTGATTGTAATAAAATAAATGAATATTTCATTAGCTCAATACCAAAATTAAACATAAATAATGACAATATTATTTCATTTTACAAAAATAATATAAAAGACTCTGTAATAACTACTCTTAGTTTTAAAGCTGTTGATGAAAGCGATATACTAAATATAATTACCTCTATAAAAACAAATGCTGTTGATGATCTCAATATTTATATAATTAAACTATGTGTCCCTTTTCTGCTGCAGGTAATCACACATCTTATCAACTACTGTATAAAGAATTCTGTGTTCCCCAATATGTGGAAACGAGCCCTAGTCTTGCCTCTTGCAAAAACCTCATCCCCGAATGATTTTAAAGATCTTAGAACCATTAGTATTTTACGAACACTGTCTAAAATAATGGAAAAAGTGCTGGAACAACAGCTGCGGGAACATCTCATTTCTAATAATATTCTCCCTGTCACACAGTCGGGGTTTAGGAAGGGTTATAGCTGTACAACAGCTCTATTAAACATTGATCAGGCAAAATTGACAATTCTGGTGTTGCTAGATTACTCTAAAGCATTTGATACCATTCACCATGGGATTTTAGCAGCTATGTTTCATTATATAGGGGTAGATATGAAGTCAGTAGCTCTTTTGTCTAACTACCTTTCTGATCGATTTTAAGCGGTTAATGTGGAAGGTTGTATATCAGAATTTCGAAAATTGATGCGGGTGTCCCGCAAGGCTCGATTTTAAGGCCACTTCTCTTTAGTGTTTACATACTGATGTTTCCTTCCGTACTACGTGCATGTTCTTCCCATTTCTAAACTGAACTTCGCCCTAGTTCTTAAAGAATTTGTTTATTTTTTTTTCTGTGATGTACCTTAATCAATAAAGACAGTTTGTTATTATTATTATTATTTCTTCTTCTCCCAGATCTTTACCATTAATCGTAGTTCCAAGGTTTTTCTATTTGCCTTACTGTTACATTATCGTTTATTAAGACTTCATATTGGCCTTCGGAGTTAACCATTCAATATTCCGTTTTCTTTAAACTTACATCTAATCCCCATTCTCATAATATTGATATAGTTTTTTAATCATATATTCCAAGTCGAAAGCATCTTGCCCTATAACAACTTAGTCGTCTGCAAAATTTAACGAGAATAGGTTCTGGTCGTTAACTGGGACCCCCATACCTCCAACTTTATCTTGCCATTTGCTGAGGACTATTTCAATGTATATATTAAATAATAGGGGAGACAAACTATACCCTTGTCTGAGGCCTTTAGTCGTTTTAATTGAATTAGACAGTTTTTATCCTGTTTTTCTCTTGTTTTTACGTACGCAAGGTTATTTTTATAAAGTTCCTTTATAAGATTGGTCAATTTAGTACTAACTCCTATCTCTTCTACAGCTTTCCATAATTTCTTCCTTGGGACCGAGTCATATGCCTTTTCCAGGTCTATAAAGGCTAGATGTATTTCTTCCCCCTTGGCACTCCTTTTTTCTAATAGTTGTTGGAGTACGAAAAGATATAGTACATGAACGACCGGGGGTGAAGCCACTTCCCAAATGTTTTGTCTAACTTCTTCCCTTAATTTGTTTTGGATGCACTTGCCAAACAGTCTACTGAATGTGCTGGTCACGGTTATTCCTCTATAACACCCTGGATCCTTTCTATTTCCTTTCGTAAATAAGGACGTTATGTGAGAGATCTTCCATTTTTAAGTGATTTGAGTCTTCCTACAACACTTATTCATTAATGCCCAGATTCTTTCCACCTGAGTATTACCTCCATATTTAATTAATTCCACTGGAATTTTTCCAGGTCCTGGAGCCCGACCATTTTTCATTTGTCGCAACACTTGCCTCACTTCATTCTCCATTACTTCGATTTCCATATTAGAGTTTCTGTTACCTTGCATTTCATCTTGAACATATTTTTCTCTCTTTTCTACTAGCAACTCAGTATGTTGGTTCTTCGGTTCATCCAAACTTATTAATTGATCGATTTTGTAAGTCGTATTCGTTTTCATTTGTCTAACTGTTCTCCACACTTCAGTAGATTGGGCACCTTATATATTATACCTAGGTAATTTAGGAATACTTTTATTAATTTTTATTATTTATGTGATTAAATTTTTTTTCGTGTTAAATGTTACGAATAACAGCTAATAATAATTATACAATATCCTCGGGATATGTTGTTTCTAAAAATATAATTATCTCAGCGTTTGGTGTGTAGTTAAGAAACTGTGGGAGAACTTGTATAAGAATATGATGATCCATTATTTAGTTTGGGCAACCACTGCTTGTCAAAATTTAATTGACATATGGCAGGGGTATACGAATTAAATATTCTTGTAAGGATGGACATTGCCTTTAGTTTTTACGCCATTGTAATGTCATAATTAAATAAAATAAATTGTAAAAGATGTCTAGTCTTCAATAGTAGTTACTCGGGAAGATCCCAAGTGTTCTACAGTATAAAATAAAAATTACAATTGAAGACCCTCTGTATTAGTAACAGTTAAGTACATATATTATGATTTTTGTCTTATGATCGCCTTAGATATCTACTATTTCCGTTTTACTTACATTTTATGAATTACTCTGTAAACAAATAAAGTAATCCATATTGAGTTAATAGATTTCCTTGAGAAGCAAATTGTTTATGCCCTGTTAGGTGATGACGAATGAAAAGTTTAACAAAAAATATATTTTGTTAAAAGTGGTTTATGTTCAGGTTTAATTTACAACAGTCACCACGTACTTGCTAGACTAATAAAACAAATATTTCTGCAAATTTACCTGTTGTCAAAATCAAAATTATTTAGTAGGCGATCAATGTCTAGTTCAGTTTCAAGAAGCATTTGTTACTAGCTATAAAATAGTCAAGATATTTGTTTCGTTTTTTGTTTTATGCATTTTAAGTAAAATTGTGTGTTCTATACCTCCATTATAATTATTACATTATTATTTTATATATATTATGTTTATATATAGTTTATATATTATAATTTATAGAAGAAAAGTAGGATGGCCCAGTGCTAGAAGGGTCAGTTTCCCATTCAATGGGGACTTGGGTTTGAATCCTGGTGAGGGTAGGGAGAAGCCATTAGTCATTAGGTTATAAATTAACATCTCTATCCATACATCCCTTCTACAAAACCGACCCTCTGTGGTAAGCAGCGGTGAACTACCACGAATAACACATATCTCTAGCACAGCGGACATGCATTAGAAAATGCATCATCTATTCTCAATTTGAGTATAGCACTGTGAGAAGAAGAAGAAATTTATAAACAAAAGTAGCTCATGTTACTAAATATGTGGATAGGCTAAAACAAGTGAAATGTGGACAAGACAGCCTTTGGTCGTTTCTTTTTCAAATTAAAATTAACTACCAGTCACATACAGGGTGATTCATAACGTACGGAGGAGACTGAAATTGTAACTAGAGGGGTTCAAAATAAAGTTTTTTTTATAACCTTTGACCAAACCCAATAATACTAATGTTACAGCAACTTAATGTTCTTATGAATTTACGCCCACTATAGAATACCGCTGATATTAATGAGCACGAATTAAAGACAATCTCATTGTTTTCTTGTTTCGAAGGAAACATATACTTTATACAAAGTTATATGGTCGTTACTTTAAATTAAATTAAGCAGAAAACATCTAAATCAGGACGAAAACGGTAAGTACTATTGTTATCTGGGTTGAGTTCCAGACTCCAATACAAAGATAGAAACAAGATTTTAGGAGAACGTGTTGTTTATTTAATGGAAAACTCGTAACTACCCAAACAACCCATAACAACCCCAAGGCGACCAGATAAATGTAGTGCACGTGCACTACATTTACCCACCCCCTCTCCAAAAAAAAAAGAAAAAAAGAGCATGTTAAAGGGAAAAGTTCCACAATGACGTGTTTGAAACAAAATTTTAACCCACATTACAGAGGTAATCAAAATTTAGAACGATTGTGGTAGTTAAAAAACCCTTCATGCGGAAAACATTTTTTAAATAATCCTTAAAAGTAACAAATTGGAATTGAACAATTAAAAAACTTAAGGCTAATTCAAATGTGGTAGAAACAATATAAAAGGTTCTTAAAGCTAAATTAAATTAAAACCGGAACAGGAAAACAGGGGCGGGACGTAGTAGTGAGTAGGTCCTGAAAACAGAAAAAAGAAAAAAAAAGTTAGTGTGCATAACAAACAGCTGCAAAAAATTAATGTTTACATACATCAAAAGAATTCAGTACGTAACAATAAAATTTAAAAAAAGAAATTGAACAGAATACCTTTATTTAAAAAAACGATGAATGTGGGTATGATGTCAAGAGTCCTTTAAAAAGTAGGTGGGTTTGAGCATATCTACTGAAATCTTCCCTTCCCTACTATAATCGTAGAGTGTGAAATATTTTTGCGAACGTCGGGGTCACCAAAATATTGTTATCTGGGTTGAAGTCCAGACTGCAATACAAAGATAAAAACTAGGTTGTAGGAGAACGTGTTGTTTATTTAATGGAAAACTCGTAACTACCCAGCAAGAACAAAAACATAACAACCCCAAGCAAGGCGACCAGATAAATGTAGTGCACGCGCATTGCAGTACATACCTCTTTAATTAATGATACTCTGAATTAAGGTAACTTGCAATGTCGCAAAACACGAATTGCAAATTCACCAAAACAAAAACATTCATAAAAGTTGTTCGAAATACAATCCGACAGTTATGGAAACTGTTGTTTAAGTGCTCTGTAGCAACATTGCTGCGATGGTGTAACACGTCGATGGTAGCAACCTAGATGGCATATACCAGTCCTTTCAAGTGTCCCAATAAAAAACTCCAGTGGGTTGAGATCGGACTGTGCGGGGGCCATGGAATAAATCCACCCCGACCAATCATCTTTCCGGAAATGTAGTGTCAAGGTAATTTCGTACAGAGTTACCAAAATGCACAGGACACACACATGATACGTCGCACATCCAAAGGAATATCTTCTAGAAGTTCTGGTAGAAAGTTTTCTAGAAACTGTAAGTAAGAATGACAATTAACGCGTGCTAGTAATCCGAAAGGCCCTATTAAGGTGTTGTTCACAATCTCAGCCCATAGATTCACATTATAACGCCGCTGAAAAGAACCCTGGCGGATAGCGTGTGGATTTTCATTAGCCCATATATGGTAACTGTGAACGTTGAAAATATGTTACGGGCCACATGAACTTTTTCGTCGACCCGCAACAGGATAGGTGGAAAAAGGCCTACAGTTTAGCTCAGAGGAGTAGGGGTGGTTCACGGAAACCGCTTACGGGAGGGAAAACTTCCTAGTTGTGTACAGGGCAGGTCAACATTAACGGGAGCCACCTTCTAAATCACAGCAAATTACTAGTTCTCGTAGAAGGCCGAGAAACCAGCAGCTTACGGGAATCGGACTCACGTTTATTGTGCCTTCTCCTGTGTATAAAGCTTACAAAGTTCATGCACACAAAGATAAAAATATACAAAAATAAAAGATGTGGTAAATTTCAAGACGCATATAATTTAACTTCTTGTAGTTTGTTGGCATGATACAAAAATTATAACGATTACATGGAAAATGGTAATATTTATGGTTCAATAATACAAGATTTTGTTGGAGCGTTCGAACTGAAAAAGGCTCACCGTCAGTGACTTGCAATATTTAATTTCTTAGAACACATCTACGCAGCCAGTGGCGTCGGAGTTTACAATGTAATACAATTTATGATTACCCTTTACTCAACCAAAAGAAAAAAGAACAACTGGCGACTGAAGGTCGCTTTACGTCGTATTTTTTTAAAAAAAGATTCAGCACTTGAAACTTGAAGATGAAACTTGGAAAAAGTTTTTCACAACACCAGAAACAATTTCTTTTACCTTAGTTTTCGTTGAAGGGAGTAGAGAGACAGAGGCAGGCACAATCTGGGCTGCACGTCCCTGAAGACTATATCGAATGAAGACCACGTTAAGGGCCAAGACTTCGATGCGTTTATCCCAACAGCGGCACGACCAGGGGGGCAGGATACGGGCTTAATATTAATCTGCCAAAGGCGATCGGCAAATTCGCAATTAATTGCCCTCAATAGGTAAAATTCCAGCGTGTTTCTTTAAATCCGACACTTGTCGATGGTTCTGTTCACCCCACGGTGAAAACAGCGATACGAAAATTTACGCGATGGACACCCATCGAAAACCCAAGCCGCCCCTGCATTACTTGATTACGGCGGTGCATCGCAGCGACCGGGCCGAACGAAGATGTTAAGTCGACTGAAGAGAAAAACGGACAAAAGTATCCAGTAGCTGGAGGATTTCATCATATTGCGAAATATGGTGCAATAATTTTAGGACTCCCTTCAAGGGCAGGTCAAGCGCGCAAACAAAATATTAATCGGTATTTTTCCATGATAACAAAAAATGGTCCACTAAAACTGTATTCGGGAAATAACAATATAGTAATCAGCTACAGAGCGGCAATTAAAATATGATTTTAATTCAGATGAAGTGGCAAAATCAAACGAACATAACAAATACCAGCCCTTTTTTAAATAATGTTTGAGCCTGTTCAGTACGTCCTTGCTACGCATAATAGCTGAGTTAATTAATTTGACGTTTAATATGCACTAAAGGCGTTCTAAAGCCCATGACTTGTCATTTTGCACTACTAATATGTATTCCGAATCAGACAGTAAGATGTTTTGTGGCAGTTGGCACTTTAAGCGTTGGTGCATGTTTCTTCTCCCGGTGGGATAATGCGCTGTTGCAGGACACCACTGTAGTTTTTCATGATAACACTTGTATAGTTTAGTGAGAAATTGTTTAATTGTTGGTATGTTTAATTCGCGGTGGATGAGGGAATTCCTAATAAACCCAGGGGCATTGAGTGTTATTCTCAGCACTTTATTTTGAAGAGTCTGTATCTTTTTAAATGCGTTTCAGTGGCGTTGCTCCACACTGGAGAACCCTAAGTTAAAATAGGACGAATTATATATGTGTAGATGAGCGTCCTGCAATATGTTTTCAATGATGACTTCTTATTCAGTATTGGATATAGCTTGATCAATCTTGAGTGAGCCTCGTTCAGTTTTTTGTTGATGCGGCACCCCCAAGATAATCGTTGATCTAGATGAACACTAAGCTATTTAACTGCGCTATCGGTTCGATTCCAAGGAACGTTTTGATCGTTAATTTTTACATTAGATGGATTATTCGCAGAGTGAATATTTTCGTGTCCGCTTTCAGTGTGTTTAGCTGTAATCTCCACTTGTCGCACCATTTAGTAACGATGTCTACACCTTCTTGAAGTTGAGTAATAGCAGTGTTTATGTCGTTGCTTTGACTCGTAGTATCATTAGCAAACATCGCAAGTTTAGTATTTGTTACCTCTGGTATCTCATGCACGTAGATGTTAAGCAATAATGGGCCCAGTATTGACCCCTGTGGTACTCCTGCAGTCGCTGCTTTTTGTTCCGAAATAGCAGAGTTTACAACTGTTGAAAATTTACAGTGCTCAAGGAAAGATTTAATAATATGAATAAGATCGTTTGGCGTCTTGATTTTATGAGTTTAAGTACGACTCCACTATGCCATACCTTATCTAAGGCCTGCTTAATACTGATGAAGACTGCCGCTGTATATGAAAATACCAGCCCTGTTAAAACATCATTCATTCGTCAACAACAATTTTGTTGGAATTTCTACCCTTTGTACCATAGTCTAAATAATATTTTTTTGTCTATGTTTGTACTCAATGTGCGCCAAACAGAGGACTCGGAAACAACTGGAAAATTTGGCGTGTACTTGCAGTGTATGCGGTGTACCATCACCATGGTCTTTTTTAGATTGTAAATTTGCAGTTTCTCTAACGCGTTGAATCACCCGAAGAAAAGCATTTTCAGAAGCCGTTTTTTTTATTTGGACATCGTTCTCAATACATAAGCTTTGCACTTGTAGCGTTTTCTACAGCTGCTGTATAAACAATAATCATGTCTATGTATTCCTCGATACTGTAATTTGCCATTTTCTTCAAATTCATCGGTTAATAAGCTATTTTAATTTTGACGTTTAAATATACCGATATTTAAGTAAAATTTGTTTTTCTGTTGTGTTTCCTAGTTTGATTAAATAAGCAGCGGCTCTTTATAAGTGAATGCCAATTTTAAAGCTTTATAAGATAATGCTTAACAGCCATAAGTACTCTCTTGAAAAAATTTATTAATTATTCAGCTAAATAGTTGTTAAATTAACTCTCAAATATTCCCCATTTGAATATAATACGTAAGTTACTTCCATAGTTTCTAACAAATGCTCATTTATTGATTTTTGTCAAAAGTTTATAAAGAAAGAACTTTATGTTGGCCCCCTCTAGCTACCCTTTCAGTCTCTTCGTACGTACGTACGTACGTATGAAACACCATGTACGTTTATCTCTTCCGGAGAAAGGAAATTTGGCTGCGGTGGGCTTGGACCCACTTATCCTACGCCTGGAACCGGCCCTGCCTATAACCACAATTTTTTAAACAGTTTGGTGTTGTGCAACAGTTGCCTGTTTGGTTTTGCTTTTATAACCCATTATTAGCAAACAGCATTTCGTCTAGAACTTTGTTGGAATGATATTTTGTTTCATGCCGACTGGCAGCCTATTGTATATGTAGATATAAAAAAATTGTTTTTCCAAACCCATTCTGAGAAAACAATTTTTTTTATATTCCATCAAAACTAATATCAGAGGAAAACGGTAAAACAGCTTTTATTCGGGACAACACGGCAATTTTCAAGGCCTATTTAAAAACAAAGATTCATGAAATACAATAAATAATATGGGTGACTAACTATTGTTTTTCGTTATTACAGAATATGCATTTTCGCTTGATTTACAATTCTTGTTCCGTGTTATTCGAGCTTGTAAATTTGTTTTCCCAAACCGTTTCCACAAAGAACTTTTCCATGTGCAGAAGTAATTCAATTGACAAAATCTTCATATATTTGTACCATTTACGCAATCCAAATCTAATTTGAGCTTTTTCTTTGGGTTACTTTTAGAATACTTAAATACTTCCTGCTTCGTTTGTTAGTACTCCCTTTAAATATATATGTCTGCACATAAATTCACCTTTTGATTTGGTTAATTCTCGTCGAGGTGGAAGACGCACATCTTTCAGGAAGTATTTGTAGAACAGCTTTCTGCGGTCTTTGTTCAGTGAAGTCTGGATTTCTTCTGGTTTTACGCTCATCCTAGTTCATCCCGACAAAATGAATACTTGCTAAATATTCAGTCACAGTGACTTACTTGCGAATGAAATTCAGTTAAAGGCGACGTGTAGAAGTAAAACTATTTTCAACGAAAATATAAAGTATCACCCGAGTATCATTAAAATTGAAACCGTCATTTTGTTTCTAAGAATTTATTATTTAACCATTTGGCGATTTGGAAAAGCCGATTAGGAAGCTTAGAAAAATTAAAAATAAATTTAGAAATTGAGCGTATCAATTCGCTTGGACTTTCTCATACATCAAACTTCTGTAGAGATTCTCAAAAGTATACAGTTTGTACCAAATTTGAAGCTCATCATTGGAATTTGCAAAACAGTAACACCATTAAATGAGAAGAAGGTGTCTTTTTATGTGACTCATATATATTTGTTTTTGGTATTTCGAAACAATTATTATTTGTTATTATTTTGAAGTTCTGAGTCGATTTTCATTCTGCATCTGTAGCTAATCAAATATGCTTTTCGGGCAATATGATATTAATAGAACAACGGCCGCGGCCTTGCTCGCTACTACTTGCTTGCTGGTTATTGCTTGCCTGTCGTTTGCTCGCGGTTCTACATGCTCTAACAATTATTTGCTCGCCAAATCGATTGCCCGCTAGACCGCTAGACAGTTGCTCGACAAGCAATTTATTCTAAAAATAAAATATTATCTGCAGGGATTTAGTATATGCTGATGTGGGAAATTCTCAAAATCTTTCCATTTTACTAGGGAACCTTGGTAGTCACAGTACAGTTAACTGTTTTACATTATTGTTAGTAAAATCCCACAACACCGGTAAAAGCATATTAGTAACACAGTACTTAAAGTTTCAAAAAATTTGAATAAACTGTTGTTCATCCAGAATACCTAATTGGGAAGGAAAATATTGATATTTATTACTATACTATTCCTTTTCAACTTCAAATTAAGAATAATCAATTTCAAATTAAGAATAATCAATTTCAAATTAAGAATAATCAATTTCAAATTAAGAATAATCAATTTCAAATTAAGAATAATCAATTTCATATTAAGAATAATCAATTTCAAATAGAGATTTTTTAAGTTCGGTTTCGAGAGTAATTATAACAATAGCTTTATATGTTTGTCTGCTGTTGACAACAACGTAAATATACATACAATAAAAGATGAAAAGCATCACATTTTTTAAATTTATTTAAATGTATCGTAAAAAGTTAAACAAACTAAGGTTACAAATTAAACGAACAACGGTAATATCACTGAAAAACGAATTAGAAAACAAGGTCCACCATATTTAATGCGTCTGGTATGTGTCGTTGAATATGGGCAACATATCTGGCACAATGGGCTACTGTAAGTTTTAAAATATTTTCCCTTATAATGTTTTCCAAACTTTGTTGACGAAATTCAGTTTGAGTAAGGTTAGCTCTCATTTCACCAGCTAGAATATTTGGCATTTGAATTGCTAAATCTGTTTTAACATATGCCTTTAAACTTGACCAAGCTTGTTCGATGGCATTAAACATAGGTGAATATGGGCTTAATCTTAGCAAATGATTTTCAGAAAACTCATCTTCTTGGAAAACTTCATCAATAGCAGCATGGCACGGCGCGTTGTCTATGACCAGGACTACGGGCGTCTGATATATAAGTTGGGCATTGCGAATACAGTGTCGAACAAATTCATTAGCTTGCGGCTTTTTAAATGCCCCCCGTTTGATTTCGTGGTATATGAGACCCATATTCCCAATATATCCAATGACGTGGATATTTGCGCCTTTGCTACCAGCCGAAATGTAAGTGCATCGTTTTCCTTTTTTTGATCTTCCTTTGCGTCGCGATACAAATAAATTAAAATTAGTCTCGTCCATATAAATAATAGGGATATTTTCTGCCTGCTATTCTAACAATTTTTGAACATCCTCACGCCTCCTTACTTTGT
>JABXWE010014926.1:0-16257 GCA_014611495.1 Limonius californicus | reverse complement strand
TCTCGTAAATGAATTGCGGTTGGCGGATGCATAGCAGTTTTATTCGTATGTCTGCAGTGCAATTTGAACTGCTTTTAGATTTAGTAAAACACCAGATTGTCCTTGTCCGCCCCAAGGTTTGATTAACATAAGCACACGGCCCTGTTTAGGCAGGCATGGCCTACAAACAAATATTGCTCAAACTTCTAGAGCAAATGCTTGTAAAGGCAGACAAGCTACAGGTCGGTCCTTACCTGATAATGCTGGGTGTAGTTCCCAAATGACGACGCAGTCTAAGCCGAAAGTAAATTGTAATATTGACATAATATAAATTATTTTGAAAAAAGTCAAATTATTATATTATAATTAATTAATTAGTTAATTATTAAAGACACGCTGTTTGTAGTGGTAGTGTATTGATACTGATAGTGCTCTCAGAGCTCTTCCAACATTGACGGAAGACTGGAGACTAGATCTCAAGAGCAGGAATGAACATGTCCACTTGCGACACGTACAGTCTCGGCGACCAGTGACGGCTTGTCTCCGAGAGTGCTCTCAGGTCCATATACATTTGTGAGTCTAGTCTCGAGACTGCTCTCGAGACTATTTTGTCTCAAGTGGACACTTAGCTTTAGAAACGTAAATATGGAACCGAGTATCCAACACCTCCAAACTATACTATGCTCTGAACAAAGTGTTCATTAGAAAGAAAGAAATAAGCATCGACACAAAGGCCAAGATATTCAAAACGTATACATCCTAGTATTAACGTACGGATGCGAGATGTGCGCCATGAGTGACAGACACAAGAGTAGCATGCAATGTGATACCTCAGAGCAGCAGCAGATGTAACAAGGAAAGATTGTATCAACAACAACGTAATACGAGAGTAGTTTAATGCCAAGCCAACACCAACATTAATAATGGTACATCAGTTACAGTGGTTTCGTCATATGGTGCGTATGAGCGAGAACAGGAAGATTAAAATAATCTGGAATACCGGAATTGATAAAAAAAAAAAAAACAAAAAGGAAAAGAGGCAGACCAAGGAGGACCTGGAACAGCGAAGTAGTTAGGACGTTGCAAGAGAAAGGGTATGAGTGGAGACAAGCCAAGGGGATTGCTACAGATCGACCCAAGTGGAGGAAACTCTGCCACGATGATTCTACACCGTAATGGTAGAAGAGAATCGATTATGGATGGATGCTGTTCAAAGAAATTTCTTTTATAATAAATAAAGATGACATAATAAATATATTTTAGAGTGGCTCATGGTAGATGTTGAAATATTCGGCATAGAGTCCAGCTTTGTTTTCACAGTCAATGCAATGACAAATTGCTTACTCCCCACAAAAATTTTTAACAAACCGCATGGAAACATAATTGTCTTATATGCCTCCCTTATGTACAAACACTTATCGCGAGTGCGGACTGGCTGCTAACTCAAAGGCAATACTATATTTGCATGGCTCTGATCAGACTCGCTGGCACATCATTATTCGGGTAGCCAAGTGGCTTCGATAGGTGTCACCGGAAGCGAAAGTGTCAAACAAATTAATTAGCAGTGACTAAAATCATAGTTGTAATGCAAAATGGTATTTTTTAATTTTTTTATTCATAGATCTTCCCTTATGTCAAAATAGATACAATGGATTCTCTTCAAACGTTATTGGTAATTTAGTTTGGAGTGCAATTATTAACCATTTAAGAAGAAAATATTAGAAATTTTCTCAAAATTCTGTTTCATTCTTTCGATAAAGAGCTATACTAGATATGCACAAAAGTTATAAACTGTGTTTTGTCCAAACAACATTTGGGCCTTATTAGGAAACCCTAAGATAAAGTGAAAACGTTGGCATTTAGGGATTTACAAAATTAAATGTTCTCTCTGTAATGAAAATACATTGGGCAAGTTAAATATGATATTGAAATTAGGCTTACTAAAAAAAATTATAGATTTGACAAATCAATTGTTACCCATCATATTTAAGAAATGAGGCACGGTAGAAAATGAGAAGATCTAAAACTGCCAAAAAGAGTATTTTTTAAATTCAGGTAACAAGTCAATACCTAACTTAAGACATAATTCATTTACAGTTCCTTAATTAGTTAAGCATAGCAAACCATAAAGAGGATTTAGTATATGCGTGTTTATTTGTTGGTGAATTTGTAATGCCTTCCATTATTGCCTTGGTGAAAAGCATATCTTCATAAAGTTTACCTATCTCGAAATTTCTTTAGATAGTTTAAATTTAGCACTTACTATTGGAGATGGCAACTTGGTTGCAGAAATATGTATTTAGGTGTTCTAAACATTGTAGTGGTAAAAGGTTTGCTTAATTTTGTATACTTAAACAACCACTAGTTTCATTTAACCCAAATGGTTTTATGTGCATTCAAATAACAAATTAAATTAAATATGATCAGAAAACACCTTTTATGCTTACTTATTGAAATCATGTGATAAAAGGTAAGCCTAATGAACATCAAGAAGAAAATAATGTTAACAGGTCTCCAGTTAGAGTATACAGTGCGACCTCGATAATCCGATCTTCATTATACCGGATTCTTCAATAATCCGGCCAAGCATTTCAATTGCATTGTGTACTTTATAATCCAGATTTGATAGTACTCGGTAATCCGGACCTGCGTTTTTAGACGTCTCCGTCATCGATCGTGAGGGATTCCCCTAACTTCTTAAATTCGCACGGATCTGATATCTGGGGTTTCACATAAGCAATGTGTGCTTTCGTTTTTACTGCTACGTATCGCGTCTGAGGATTAATAATTGCTTAGCTCTTGGTTGTTACACAGTTGTATGTACATACGTGTTATTTTGTGTGCTACATAAGTATATAAACATTTTTTATACATACACATATTGAAATGCCTTCTAAAAGAAAACATACTACGTTGTCAATAAAACAAAAATCCGATATAATAGAAAGACTAGCCCGTGGTGAAAGTGGAAAAGTGTTGGCAAATGAATACGGGGTAGGAACATCAACAATTTCCGATATAAAAATAAAAAAGACAAAATCAAAAGGTATGATTTATTTTAAAGACCATTTTGTACTTTTACTATGTACATATATGTGTAACTTCTTTTAGATTTATTGACAAATGTGATTCCGGTCCCGGCGCCAGAAAAACCTTACGAAAAGCCGAGTATCCAGAAATGGAAACTCGTTTGTATGCATGGTTTAGTACACAACGATCAAGGCACGTCCCAATTTCCTATGAAATTTTATCTGCCAAAGCAAAACAAATTTATACCGAATCCTATGGAAATGATAATTTTAGAGCTAGCAGGGGCTGGATTGCTAACTTCAGAAAAAGGCATGGCCTGCGTGCTTTAAAAGTGTGTGGCGAAAAACTATCCAATGATCAAAGTGCCGTCAATCCTTTCCGAACAGAATTTGCAGAGAAAATAAAACAATTAAACCTCGCACCCACTCAAATATACAATGCAGATGAATCTGCTCTGTATTGGAAAATGTTGCCTGAAAAACGCAGGTTCGTTCTCAGGAGGAGACTGCACCAGGTCGAAAAATAAGCAAAGAACGCTTTACATTTCTAGCATGTTGCAATGCTGATGGTTCACAAAAATTGAAGCTGTTAGTGATAGGAAAGGCAAAAAATCCAAGGGCATTTAAAAATGCGAACATACCTGTTGAATACAAATCATCTGCCAATGCATGGATGACTACAGCAATTTTTTTAGGCTGGTTTCATTCCTCATTTATTCGTCAAGTTAGAAGTCATTTAAGAAGTCTCAATTTGCCTGAACGAGCCCCGTTAATCGTCGATAACGCCTCGAGCCATGGAACTATAGAAGAGCTGACTAGTGAGGATGGACAATTTACAACATTATTTTTTCCACCAAACTGTACAGCACTTTTGCAACCCATGGATCAGAATGCCATCAGACTGACAAAATTATTTTATCGGAAAAGTCTTTTAGCCCATATTTTATCTAATAACGAAGAGAACGTTGTTAAGTTATTAAAAACCATTAATTTGAAGGACGCTGTATGTCTACTATGCAGTGCTTGGGAAAAAGTCTCCCCCGAAGTCTTGCAGAAGTGCTGGCACAAAATTATGGGTCCTGTGGCAAATAACGACCCAGACACTGAATATGATGCTGAACATCTAATTCCTCTGAGTCAATTGCGCCGCAATCTGCTTACTTTGGATGAAGAGATGACAGGTAAACAACGTACATTTTTCAAGCGCGAAATTTTTCGTTTAGTATTGTTTTTTGTTAATCCATAAATATTTAACAGATGTTTCAGATATGCTCAATGTTCTCACTCAGCAAAATCTCACGAACGTGGAAATACGTAACTGGCTTGAAAATGATGAAGATTTGTTACCACTGGAAGACATAGATGCTACAGACGAACATCATGATAGTGACAATGAAGGTCCAGAGTTAAATAATACAAACCAGACTGTTAAGAATGAGGAGGCAGTTAAAAGTTTCAATGTGTGCATAAAGTGGGCAGAAGAAACTAATATCCCACTACATGATGTTCTTGTACTTCAAAGATTAAAAGAAACGGCTTTTATAATGAACCAGAAAAGGATCAAGCAAACAACAATTACAAAATACTTCACAAAATAATATAAAATTTAATAAGTATGCTTTTGCTTTAAATAATTTGTGTTTATGTACAATTTTCTGGTTGTTTTGTATTAAATGTTTCTCTTTTCAATAAAAAAAACTGTCTCGCTTCAGTAATCCGAATTATTTACTTATCCGGATCGCCGCCGTTTTAATTAGTCCGGATTATCGAGGTTGCACTGTATTAACATTTCATTTTTATACCTATACATTTTATTTATAGAATTCAGTTAATATTTATTAATGGAATTACTTCACAAAAAATAAGACAATGTTTTTAACAGTGCAATTTTTGAGAGGAAAATGTTGTATGTAGAATAAATAGAAAATAGACTGATTATTCTACATGCATTCGATACATGTATATTGAGTATTTTCTATATGTATTATTTTATTTGCAAATCCTGATCACAGTACAATGTAAACTTCAAATTAATAATAAAATTCTAAGGAATAATTACAACGCTTGATGGCTTTCAAATATTCAAAAATAATTTTATATTTTAAACACTACTGACTCACTAAATAAGTAAGTTCATTTATTGTAGCTTATCCCACCACTAATTAACATCTTTGGCAATTTCATTCCTGTACTGGCACAATAAAAAGAAACAAAATTTAAGTAATATGAAATTTGTTTGATATTTATTAGACTTATTGCAATGTTTTAAAAGTTTTTGAAAACAATAGGCACAAGCATCTGAAGAAACTTAACTTTTACTTAATATCTAGTGTGGATGATTGATCTCAACAACTCCATGTTTCATTAGAAATTACTTCACAATCAATATAAAATTGACGGGTCCATTGTCATGTAACCCTTTTTTCGAAATTGCAGATGCGCTCCAAAAATTACTTTAATGTAGAATGCACTATTTATTATTTGTTTGTATAATCTTGGCTTGACCATTGTCTATTGATATAATTGGGAACTATTGTAAGGTGCTTTATTTTTGGTTCAATTTCACCTAATTCGAGTGCTGCAGCCTCAATCTAGGAATTAAAGTGCCAAACCTCACACCTATACATTTGTTAAAACAAAAAAACTTACGTTTAAATTAGGATCAGCAAACTGTGTGCGGGCATACCGTGTCAACATCGTTACAATAACTACTTGTCCCCATTCATCTACATCCACCAGCAAAGCACATAGCTTGCGGAACACTTGATGAATAAGATCTACTCTCTCTGGACAAACTTCGCTGAATGCCATGACGGCAGAACCCATTACTAGAACGGTTCTATCTGCTAATAATTTCTGTATAACCGTTATAAGTTCTGGTTTCTGTTCTTGATCTAAGCTACAACCCATGTATATTATATATTACAATATAAACTTCTCAAATCCAAAGGAATCTTCATTTTAAACAAATTCATTATCACCTGTATAATTTTGGAATAGCATGTGCGGCGGTCTTTCGAACATAGGGCGACATATCGGCAGCGGCATCTCTGATAGCTAACATTACAATAGGTACAATCATCGACACTCGAATACTTGATAAAACCCTCAGTGCACCTGCTCTAATTAACTGATTTGGTTCCTGCAAAAATAATCCCATTTACTATAAATACTATATATACTAGGTAAAATAAAAAACCTTTAATGCACGTTGAAATGTGGAAATAGACAAAAGTGCAAGATCTTGTTGCTCTTCAGCATATCGCACTAAATAGACATAAACCAATTTTTTTACTTCAATATTTTTAGATACTACGTTTTTCACAACAGCAGGGAATAAATCGGATGCGTCTCTACCTTTAGCTACCATCTGCAACACAGCTATAATCAACACTTTGATAATAAAGAGTTGCAACTGCTTTTAATTATTTTATGTGTGTAAAAATCTATATAGGCAAGAATTTTAACAAACCCCAATTATTCTTTTCATGGCTTCCAGTTTTAAACTGTCCTTATTCGAATCCAACATTTCCTTAAGATCATCGTGCCTAAAAAATAAATTGCAAAATTTATCAGTTCGGGGCATATTTACACTGTCTCTACTTTTTATAATCTGAATGGAAAAACCCTCCAGAGGCAGGGTCTATTGAATATTCGGGTTCTAACCCTCCTGGCACCCAATCGTTTTTATATGATCCATTATTGGACATAATTCCTGATGTAGTGGACAACATCTGGACAAGGAAGCTGATGAACCAAGTATGAATTAAGGGCTATTATAACATTACACGCTCTTGCGGTTCGGGGTTTGTACGTTTACTTTAATTATTAGTTTATGACACGTTGCACGTATACATTGCTTTACCAGACAGTTTGATTGGTATACTGTCCGTTATACGCATGCGCAAAAGGTATGTTTTTTGGTTTGCTCACAATAGAGCAGGATATCTTAAAATGTTATCTGTACGTTATATGTAAACGATGCGACCATCTTCAACGACTCTGCCGATCAACCACACTCCTATGGTTTGTATCCGTACTAGGTGATTCGGTCCCGCAGTAAAGGTTTCAAACACTGTTATCGTTTGCAGCCACTTTAAAGAATATCGATTGATACGTAAATATAGCAACAAAAACTTGAAATAGTACACTAGCTAATTTACCTATTAACGAAATATACATGAAATGTGTCGATTTCAACCTAACGTGCAGAATATTTAGTTTAATTTCACCATATATCACACTGAAATGTTAATAATAAAGAAACTAAAAATTAGGCCTGTTAAATTTAAATTTACATGTTGTCGCAAGGTATCTTATTATCCCGTGCACTTCGAAGATTCATAAGCTCTGTCTAGGCCGTAGTGTAGTTTTTCAAATTATACTTTATTAAACTTCTCTGTTTTTCAATTATGTAAGTGTTAGTAAAATAATATAAGCACAGATATAGCGCTTGTATCTGTGGTATAATGTTTAAGGCATTAATCATTGTATCTATAATATCTGTATTTTGTTCGAAATAAAGTTGCAAATGTTACCTACTGAATTTTTGTACCTTATTATCAAATAATTAATTAATAATTATCATTTTATTATTAATAATTTATATGTAAATTGAATTTCACAATTAAACGTTATAGAATAAAATAGCAAATCGAAAGTTCTGTTTATATGTGCTTATAGAAACTTATTTGTGGTTATTATTATTATGAAAATTATTGAGGTATATTTTTAAGTGTTTTATTACTTATTTCCTCAATTATATACACTTAAAAATTCGAGATCTATAGATAACGCAACAAATTCAGGCCCAATTGGCGCAATCTCAAAACAAATTAAATTTTATAGCGTGCGCCCTCTGAAATGGAGGAGTCAAACTATTTAAAAAATTTTTAACTATTTTCCACATTTCAAAAAAGCTTACTACTAGAACCCCCTATTAGCCCTCCTTGTACTTTGTAAAGAAGTAGTATATCCGCATCACTGCAGGGTCCTTCTTAATATTTTATCAGTTTGGCGCCAATTTTAAATTTTCATTTGCGTCATCTATTGTGTGTTCCCCATACTATTAACTAAACTCGCCAAATTCTGCAAATTGCTCTAGTGGTATTGTTGTCAGTTGTTGTGTATAGCTGTGTTAGCAGTTACTGCTGTGGTACAGCGTGGTGAAGCGCAGATTCTTATGCTTCTTACTAGCGTACATAAAGCATAGTTTATTATTACGAGCGTATTATAATATGGTGAGTGACATTTAATACCGAAGTGATTTTGGTGCAAATAAAATACAAAGGCATAGTGTGTAGAACTTACTACAAATGAGCATCGTGTTGCGTGTTGACAAAACAATCTCCCTATAATATGGAAAAAGGTAAGAAATACTCTTATTGTAGTACATAATATAGAGAAAACGGGATCCTTTCCGCCCACAATTTTCTATTATTTTGTATTACTGCCTACTATTTTAATATAAAGTGTTTATAGCATTAATTTTCGCATTAAAGCTTGAATTTGATTTCATAGCCGACCATAAAAAGGGTGCTAAATTCACAAAAAACCTCAAAACCAGAGACATTTCCCGCTTAGAACGGCAAGATGATGGAGAGCTTAAGACTGAACAACCGCCAAAAAAACAAAAAACCAAAAAGAAGCAAAACATTGAAACTAACCAGGACTGTAATGGTGAAATAGAAGTCAAAAATTTCAAACCGAAAAAGAACAAAACAAAATCTAAAAAATTGGATCTAGACCCCGAGGATGATAATGATATGATAACAAAAAAAAATAAAAGTTTAGGCAAAGATGGCAAGAAAAATAATTTGGAAATAAAAGAAGTTAACCAAAATGTTGACGTACATCCCAGTAAGTATTTAATACTGAACTAAAAGTGGATAATGGGTTTTAGAAATTTCGAATGTAGGGCTGCTTGATTTTTATCATTGAGGTTAAAAGGGCTAAATTTTAAAAATGCCAATGGTGTGCTAAATTTTGCAAAGTTCATTAAATAATGTCCATTATTTAAAAAAATACAATGTATACAAATGGATTACCTATTTTTAGACGAAAGCATCGACTGGCCACAAAAAGACATGTCTGATTTAATTAAAAGAATAGAAGCTGCAATTCCGGATAAAGATAATTTAGCATATAGTACACGTGCTGAAAAGTTGAATTGGGACGATGTAGGTATTTTTTTTTTTTGTTAAATTTAAGAGTTAAGAAAATTCGTTCTAATCTAACTGTTTATATAGATTGCTTTTAGAGGATATTCCGGTGATGATTGTAAGAAAACATGGTTGTTAATACAAAAAAGAGTTCGTAGGTTTCGATTGTTGAATGAGGTTTTACAAGATGCCAAGGAATGGATATCTAAACCATGGACTAACTTTTATCGAGGAAATAAGACGGTATGTACTATATAATTATAATAAATTTACTGCTTCTTCCCTATAAATTCTTTGTTATTATAGCTAATAGACTTAAGTTTACACACTTTGTAGATCGAAGTGCCCAGAACAACAAAAATTAATTGGTCCTTATTGGTTTGCGAAGAAATAGGAAATTTTTGTGTATTACTTGCAAATTCTAGAAAAGAATTTAAATTATGATTTTATTTAAAAAAGATTGATGTTATTTGTAGAAGCGTCACCCAGATATGCCGAGGCGGCCATTGTCGGTGTATATGATCTTCTACTTGAAGAAAAAGGACAAAATTCTTTCTGAAAATCCTGGAATGGAAATGGTAAAGTCTTTTAATATAGTTGCAGTTGTATGCTAAAGCTTATGTATTTATTATTATTATATTTAGTTTATTTCGTATTGTAGTTGTAACAGTACAATGTAATTGATGTATGTGTGTGTGCAAAACGTATATTGAAAAATTAAAAAGAGTCAAGTAAGCTGCTGGTGCATTTTCTTAACATAACTGCATGTCATATCTTTATATACAAATCCCTTTAATGGTCACTGACTCAGTTGTTTGTTACATTTGACAACCAATTGCCAAATTTTGATTAAACGGTTCACATGTATTAAGTATTATTTTGCATGATTTAATGGATATTTGTTGTTTTTGTCTTTGTAGTGGAGTGTTTTAGAAATTTTTTGCTATGAATTAATGTATTATTTATATAAAAGAAAATTTCATCCCTATTATTTTTACAATGATGAGAATATATTATATATTGGGTATGGATGTATGCAGTACAAAACTACATTTATGATGGGAAGAGTTACATATAAAGTAATCTTTCAAAGGCAGATAGTATTACTTGGTTAAATACATGTGCAATTACTAATATAAGAAAACATACTGGTTTGTAGCCAGACTCCATTGTAATCCATCTTGCACCTAGTTCTTGGTTTATATTTTTTTATAACCTTTCCTAAAGTTTATTCTTGTGCAGAGGTTTATACACACACCTCAGCATAGAATATGGTAGTTTTGGCATCTAGAAATTTTAAAATGCAACAACAGGGACTACATACACCCAGTTCAGTCGCTCCTCTGTTCATTTTCGAACCATCCGTATACTATTGGAAAAATCCTCGTGAAGGAAGGCTCTGTTGAGGACTGCTTTTGCATATACACTAATTTTCTCTTTCATTGGATTGCGAGCAGTTCATAAGTTGTGTGAGGAAGGGCTATTCCTCTGTAGTTCTCACCGATTGTTCTATTAACTTTTTTCTAAATTGGTGCCAGTGCTGCTTTTGGTCGTCCTCTTGGTATCCTTTCTACATCACATATTTTTGTTATTAAGTTGAATATCTCGTCACATAACTTTTACCCTACATATTTAAAGATGTCTGCACTAATCCCATTCTCTGCTGGGCATTTATTGTGTTTCATTTGTTGGATAATTTTCTTGATTATATGGTGGCTCGTTATTGATGTTCATTACTTCTGGTTCCTCATCATCTTCCTTTTCTACAACATCTTTCAAATTCAGTAACTGTGCGCAACATTCTTTCAATATATTTATCATTCCTATTTCGCTCCCTATTGATTTTCCTTTTTATTCTCACAGTATGCTGAGTTACACTTGTATCTTATTTTTGTCATTTTTACGTTTTGATAGAAGTTTTTGCTCCTAAACTTTTCTTCTATCTTCTTTATTTTTTTTCTTCATCTTGTGATCGTTTTTCCTCCTGCAGATTTATTTACTTTTTGCTTTGTTCACTGTATTTTTTCCCGTTTTCTTCTGTGTTCTGCTTTTATTATTTCCCCCCTTGCTTTTTTTCCTTTTTTCTACTACTTTCCATACATTCTTTGCATTGCAGCTTCTTCCCTTTGCTTCTTTTCTTCTCACTTACAAATTCTTTCGCTGTTTGCTTTATCACATCTTCTATCTGCTTCCATTTTTCTTCCAAATTATTTTTTCTTTCTAAATTTGTTAAATTCTTTTCTATTTCTTGCTCATATTATCCCTGTGTATCTTGTCTTTTTCTTTTGAACTGTTCCTCCTCTATCATACCTTGTCTTGTCGTAATCTATGTCAACCCTTCGATAATTTCCTACGTCTGCGGTGGGTCTCGCATTTTGTTCGATTAGCACGTAGTCGATTTAATTTATCGTCTTACCATTAGATACTACCATTCTCAGTTATCTAAGTGTTTGCTCAAATTGTCTACTTATTAACAGTATCTTTTTCCGTTGCTAAGTCTATAACTCTATATCCATTATCATTACTTTCTTTGGGTTTGCTAAATCATCCTATAGTTAGCATATGTATATTTTATCTTTTCTTGTCTTAGAATTATTTTAATATTGTATTTTGTTATGTTCTTTCGATTATTCCATGAAACTCGTCTTTTTCAGTTTTTTCTTCTTTCTCTGATCATGTATGTTTATTAGGTTCAGTTTTCTATACTTTGCTCTCATTCGTATGTATTCTATCTATTACTAGTTAGAAGTTTATTGCTGCTTGTCTGATTGTTTTATTGATGAGACAGCTTGTATCCAGACTTCTATTTTCTCCTCCATTTTTAAATAAGGTGAAATCTGCGATGTCTTATTATCTTACTGCCCTTTTATTTTGTTTGATGTAATGCCACTATTTGTATTTTATACCTTTTTGTATCATTAAATTTTTCAGTGTCTTGTTATATGTTGCCTTATATTCCATAATATTTTTTGCTTTCTTTTTCGTTCCAAATTCTTCTTTCCTTAAATTATGTAATAAATTAATATAATTTGCTGTGTATAGCTTTGTAACGATTACAACTTTGTTGGGTAGAAGTAATAACAATGGCCTATAGAACTGGAACAGACCATGCGGCTTAGTTAATGTGGAAGGTGTCGATGACTATTTTATAATTTGAAGTAGAATTGCATCTCCGGTATTGATTATAATCTATCCGATTTTATTATCATGTCTTATAATAGCCAAAGTCATATTTATAATTAATAGGGAAGTTATCTACAATGGGTTAGCATTTATACTTACAAAATTGAGTGTGAGTCTGCCTTGTTTCCTTTTTTCTAACCCTCCATTATTTATGTGTATTACTATTATAACTAGACTCCTTAATTAGTGGATAATTAAAACCTCGTAGATCTGTGAATCGCATTTCATTACTTGATAATTGTAAATATTTACATTTAAAGTTTCTTTTGTAGACGGAAGTATCCAAGAAAATAGCGCAAATGTATAAAACTATTTCCCCAGTCAAAAGAGAAAAGTATATGCAATTAGCAGCTGATGAAAGAAAAAGTTATGAAGAAAAACTAGAAGAGTTTTAGTAAGTTCTGCTATAATTAAATCTACATGTATAGATGATAATATTATTTTATTTTGCAGTCGCTTACATCCTGAAATTCCACGATATGTAGACAAATCTAACCACAGCAAACCCGCGGAGATTGGACCTAAAAAACCATCCACGCCATTTGTTCTGTATTATGAAGAACAGTTAAAAAAGTTATCATCTGATTTGGAAACAGATCGCAATAACTTCAAAGATCAATGCAAAGAACAATGGAGGAACATGTCGGATAAAAAGAAAGTTGTTTGGATAGATTGGGCTTTAGACAATGAAGCTAAATATCAAGTAAATTAAAAGCAGCTTTAGTTCAAAAGTTTTAAATTTTAAATATTGAAAGTTATTGTAGAAATAAGAATTTTTTTATTTTGTAGGACGAGTTAAAAAATTATATATCGCAAAATCCAGATTTTGCTCCTGTTATTCTTAAACCCGTTCTAACCAAAGAAGAAAAGTCGTTAAAAGAGAGATTAGCGGGAAAGCCTATCAAACCACCAAACTCCGCATATAGCCTTTTCTCACGAATGATGCTTCAAAGCGATGAGATTAAAAAAATTGCTCCTAAAGACAGAATGAAAGCTATTGCAGATCAGTGGAAAAATTGTACTGATAAAGAGAAAAAACAGTATCGAGAACGGGCGAATCATGTTAGTATGTTTGTCTTTGTCTTAAGTAATTGTACAGAGAGGTTGATGTTTCTTTCTTCATTAAATATTTTCAGAAGAATGGAACTATTTAAAAACATATTTTATATTGTCTCTTTTATTTAGCGTATGGGATTCACTTGCCGGGAGACATGGAGGTGCTTCAGCAGCCTGTTATCGATTTAACTCTTGAGGTAGTTAGTGTCATGACACACTAACCCAGAAGGAGTTTGATAAAGCAGAAAACTTAGTTAAGATAACAGAATTTTTTGAATAGCTCCATTCTTAGGGAAATACCAAGTGTATAATGAAAAATCACCCAATCTATATACCGAATGTAGAATTGAAAAAATTGTCATAGGAATTCCAAAGTAAATGTGTACATGTACTAATCCTGGTTTAGGTACTTATTATTTCAGCTTAAGTATAAATGCAAACAATTTTCGTAATCCTCTACAACTACATAAATCAATAAATTGCCATTTAAGTCTTTCATATTAGAAATACCACTAATTGTATTGTATAAAGAGTATTACTTTCATATTATTTAATAGAAAACAGCTTTGCTTTGAAACTGAAATAATTTTAAGTGTTTATTATTTAAAGTTTTATTTATTTATCATCCAAAGATAAGTGTGGTGGTAGTCCCGTTGGCAGAGTGTTCGCTTTCTGGGTAAGAGGTTGATTATGAGTTGGCTTTGACACCTCAACATTACCACTCCATGTATATTAATTTTGTGCTCAACCCACAACACATAATTCTCCAACCCAGCTGGCAACTGTGGGATCTTAATGCTGAAAACCTTCTCTGGAAGTTTTGTCATTCAGATTCAACAAGTATGTGGCATAGAAGAAGACGGTGCTCATCAGTGGGATGAGAAAGCTGTTGACTATTATTTAAAGTATCAAACTAATTTTAAGACAAAAATTATACAAAAAATTTAATTGGGCGCATTAACTATAGAAGCCAGGATAAGCATAAGTAAAAATTTACATTAGATACCCTGGGACAACTTTTCTAACTCAATACTTAGTATATTGAAGCATTAGCTGATCATTTAGGGTCATAGTTTAATTACATATTTCTGTATCCTGAACTTTCTGATTATGAATTTTTTTTCTTGATGTTTTCCTGCATTTTCTTCTTCGTCTTTGTTTATTGCACCCTTCCATTTTTGCTTTCAAAGACACATTTGTTATTTTCTCTTCTGGTAGCCTGCTGACAAGACGCAGCCATCTAATTCATCCAATTTTGACAACTTCCAATCTTATTGTTTTTCAATTGATACCCTTTTAAATGATATCCTGAAATTGTATTTGAGTATGGATGTGTGCTCAAATGGAGCATGAATCGACATGTACCCTCCATATTTTTATATAACACTTGCAACTTTCAAGCAGTGATAAGTGACATTAAAAAAGCTATAGTCCCATCACTTCAGTGTGACACTGACATACCGTGGAATATTTCAGGCAACACAGTAAAGTATTTAGGAGTATTCCTAGACAACAGTTTAAACTGGGGTCTGCATGTAAACAAGAAAATGAATAAAGCTTACACAAAATATTCCGTGCTATTAAAGTTTTTTCCTTCATCTGCCACAAAATTCGTGATCTCATAATATACTGTCCTGTGCTGAAACCATTTTTGCTTCTTAAGTTCTCGATACAAATCTATCCCTTTATTTATGTACTGCTCCTGTTTCTATTAGTTGTTTTTTTATAACCCTTGTGTTGAAAATGCCTTTCATTTCATTCCTCTCTTTATGTTTTCTTATAATCGTCTTCCCTTATTTGTACAATTTTTTTTGTCGAATTCTTTTGTGTTTATTTATTTAATTGTTTTATAATATGTACTATTTTTCATATTCTGTTACGTCTTCTATTTTTCTTTCATGTATCTGCATCTGTGGCTTTTTTTATATATCTCTTCCACTGTTTGTTGGTACCTTCTTTGGATTTCCTTGTCTTCTCAATCTTCTGCGCTAACAATTCTAATAATAATATATTCTCATTTTTAATTTTTATATCCACCATAAAATGGTTCGACTCCATATTTGGCCTTCTAATATTAATTACGTACTGTGCATACCCTTCCTAAATAGGGACATGATCTAAAATGTAATGATAGCAAAATTTGAGGTTTTTTCAAAAACTGGGATCTCGGAATGTTAGGATTTTAATTAAATTAAGATAAAAAATTAAAAAATAAATGTAAAAATGGCACATTCCAAAAATCTTTTAGGAACAATTATGTTTAGTAGAATTTTGTGACCTTTATGTATCGACAAAGCTTGCCTCTCGGATCTCATGTGAATGTTCAAGAACATTATCTTCATCTGTCTTCATTGACGTTGACATGGGATTATATGCCCTAGCCATCTTAGTCTCTTCTGCCTTATTACATTTCCTATATTGGGCTCGTTATCTTCTCTTCTCTTGGTGCCGTCTCAAGGTCTGAGGTTGGCTAACAATATGGTATATCTCCATCTATCTCTGGCTGTGTGTATAAGTCTTTCCCTATTCAGGCCAGTCCAGTTTCTGATGTTACTCATCCAGGATGTTCTAGGTCTTCCTCTAGCGCGTTTTCCTTCGATCTTACCTTCTATTATGTATTGGAGGACATCGTATTTGTCATGCCGCATGATGTGTCCGAAGTAGGTTAGTTTCCTTGTTTTGATAATATTCTCTATTTCGGTGGTGTTTTTGTTTAGCCTGTTAAGTACTTCGGCGTTGGTTACTCGGTCTGTCCATGGGATTTTTAGTACTCTTCTATAGCACCACATCTCAAATGCAGTTAGTCGTTTGAATGTGTCTTGTTTCAGCGTCCATGCCTCGCAACCGTA
>JABXWE010014924.1:0-43510 GCA_014611495.1 Limonius californicus | reverse complement strand
CATTCCACAACATTTTCAGGAAGGGCGCGAGAATTCTATTAAGCTTGGGGCATTGTTGAAAGGTCATATTTTTGTTCAATTCATTTGCTTAAGAAAATTAAATTCTACAACATGGACGCCTTATATTTAAAACGATTGGAGGTACATGGGCGCAGATCTCAAAAGTTGTGCTTTTTTTTGGTTCAGTACTTACTATCCGGGAGATTAACTCAAATGTTTTTTTTTTCATAAAAAAAGAAGAAACTTCAATGACTCTAAATATTTGGAAAGTTACAATTATCCCCGGAATACTATTTTCGCTTGGATTGTGTTGTGGTAAACATACAATATTTTTGAAAATACCAGCGGTTTTGCTGCAACTTGATATTTATCTAGAGAACCTGAGAAGGTGTGAGGCAGTAAAGTGGATATACATATGTATATTTTTAACGCAACGGGATAACGTGGACGTGACAAGAAAAATTATAAATGTTGTAAGAACTGTTTCGGAAATATACCTTGTCAAGATTTAATATTACAGTATCACAGACAGGTTCGCCGGATCTTGTCTGACCGCCTTTATTCCTTTTCGGACACATGATGCACATATTGTACCTATTTTTAAGGGCTGTTTTCTATTGCATGACAATAACAAACTAGCAAGGATTGTGTGTAGTAAATATTCACGCCAGTATAAGTGTATGAACGTTTTGGAGGTATTTGGAAATAATTTTAAATTTTCTTTACACGCAACATTTTATTTCCAGTCGTGTGTAGCATTATTCCATATAAAATTATAACTGTTAGAATCAAAATTATATTTATTCGTCCTTGAAAAATTTACCAAACGAGAGGCCTGGTATTTATTCTTACGAACTCTTTAGATTGGAAGTTTATTCTGTGCTTCCGCTAGCTTTATTACAAATCCAAACTTTGCTTGCAGGTCTGTCTTTAGTAACATTGTGTCTGTCAGTAGGGCGAAAGTCATATAGAACAAACATCCGTCCATACATTGATCATAAAGAACTGAAGGCTTTGAGACTTGCAACGAGTAAACATTTTTTATTCTTTCGTTGGCTTTCAGGGGTTCTTAAACATTTTAGATAATTAAATTTTTCTCAGTCAGTCGTCTGTTAAGTAATGTTGCCGCACGTTTATATCCAATCCAACCTACCATTTGGACCCGTTTCAACCAGGATGAACACAATAAGCGTTACAGACTGAAGTGTCTTCGGAACCAAGAGTAGACGGACTCAAGGAAAAGACTGAGTTATTTGGCCAACCGTACATGGAACCGGAGGAATTCAATTCTCACCACGTGAGCGACATGTATGCTATGGTATAGGAAAGCAAAATCACTGACTGAGTGTGAGTAACCCCCAGGATGAACACAATAAACCTTACAGGCGGAAGTGTCTCAGGAACCAAGAGTAGACGGACCCGGGAAAAGGCTGAGTTATTTGAGCAACCATACATGGAACCCGAGGAATTCAATTCTCACCACGTGATCGATATGTACGCTATGGTATAGGAAAGCAAGATCACCGACTGAGTGTGAGTAACCCCCAGGATGAACACAATAAACCTTACAGGCGGAAGTGTCTCAGGAACCAAGAGTAGACGGACCCGGGAAAAGACTGAGTTATTTGAGCAACCATACATGGAACCCGAGGAATTCAATTCTCACCACGTGATCGATATGTACGCTATGGTATAGGAAAGCAAGATCACCGACTGAGTGTGAGTAACCCCCAGGATGAACACAATAAACCTTACAGGCTGAAGTGTCTCCAGAACCAAGGGTAGACAGACCCAGGGAAAAACTGTGTTATTTGGGTAACCGTACATGGAACCGGAGGAATTCAATTTTCACCACGTGAGCGACATGTACGCTATGGTATAGGAAAGCAAGATCACCGACTGAGTGTGAGTAACCCCCAGGATGAACACAATAAACCTTACAGGCTGAAGTGTCTCCAGAACCGAGGGTAGACAGACGCAGGGGAAAAACTGAGTTATTTGGGCAACCGTACATGGAACCGGAGGAATTCAATTATCACCACATGAGCGACATGTACGCTATGGTTAAGGAAAGCAAGATCACCGACGTAATGCCAGTAACCATGAGGATGAACACAATAAACCAGGGAAAAAACTCAGGAATTTATTATTATATTTTTCCCGTTAAATGCAATTTAATAATGTTGTGGTAGTTACTTTGAGACGTGGAGTACTTATATCGTAATTAATTTTACATTAAACTTTTTCAGCAGTTACTGCAATACCATCATGTAATATAAAAATTCATCCTCTCTGAATGGGATCTACAATAAAAATAAAAATAAGAATCCTTGTTTCTTTGTAGTATTACTTTATGTGGTGTACGTACTTCAAACGAAATGGCTGTTGTAGTTTTTCACTCGTTTTTCTAAAGACTCGCAGGGTGGAATGAACAAGTCGTCGTTAAAAGGCATTAAAGTCTGTCCGTAATTTATATGTGGTTCAGTATAAATTCGAGTGGTTGATCTGAGGAGTAGGTAATTTCCGCTGCCCATTGTTTTTTTGATTGCTCTTTTAAGGGCGTTCTTTCAAGCAGAGTCGAAGTGGATTTCAGTTATTGTTCCCCAAGATGTTATGAATTGCAATGAAAAAGCTATTACTGATCAATCATCAAAAAGAATTAAAAATCGGGATATGTCGGTTCTCATAAGACGTCAAGAAAATTGCCTCTCCTGAAGACGAACATTTCGGCAGAAGCTAATTTGCCTTAATAAGTAATGTCTGCATCGCAATACAGAAATGAGGCGAAATATTCGGGAAAAATAATGCAAATTAATTCCGGGAGCATCAAAGCACCCCCACGCAACGGAAAATAAATACATTTTGTTAAGCTTTATGTTTTGAAACATAATTCTGGTGTAAAGAGCTCAAAGTGAATGAATGCTACTTCACTAAAAACATATTAAGCTAACTTCCAAATTAAATTAAAATTCAAATTGCCCCCCGGGAAGTACTTACTTTGTAAACACTCGTCTTAAAATGGATCAATATTATTGTTATCGCTTGCGAAATTATTTACCTGATAGCGGTTTAGGTAAGCCTTTCAGTTCGATTGTTCGGAGTTTATTTTTTATTAAGCCCTCTCAAATTTACTACCGTTACGTGTAACATTCTGTTAACGTTCCGAACGAAGAATGTGTATTAATATTGCGAAAATAGTTTTGTTCAAATAATTGGTTCGGTAGCATATCCAACTTTCGCGTTTAGCTAAAAAATATCGCGGCTAGCAGATATACTCGGGTAATCAGAAAAGGTGTAATCAAATGTAGTTGAAGTGGAAAGGAGCAATCTTACCACAGGAACGAGGTTAAACAAGGACACAAGCGTTAAATTCCAAATGTTCATAAATCGTAAGGGGTTCAATTTTACATTAGAAAGCTCGGTAAAATTAAGAGGTTATGTTTTAAAAAATGCTACTTTTAGTATAGAAATTTTAAGGAATCGCAAATATCAAGAAGTTTTGCTAAAAATTTTACCAATTGAATATTACCATTATATCTACAGGGTGTCCCATGCCTCATCTTCCCTGGCTCCTCCTGAATGCAAATATGTTGACATTTTAAAGATGCGCAGTTTAGTTTTCTTCTACGAACCGAGAAAAAAAATAGGAACTTGGCAACATTGGAATTAAACTACGGAATGGGTTAGAAAGCATTATTGAACAGATGTTTTTTTAACCAACTGTATTCCTATAGGGTTTTTATTTTTAAGGATGAACAAATTTACCAACAATACGAAACGAAACAGATAAAATTCAAATAAATTGTTCAGTGTGACCACCGTCACCATTCTTCACATAATCTGCAGGTCTCCGAGCAATTTCGTTCTGAACATTAGGAATGGTACAAATGCTGCTGCTTGGTTGATGCGGTTTTCAAGTTTCTGGATGTCATTTACAGGAGTTTGATACACCAAATGCGTCAAAAAGCCCCGCGGAAAAAATCTAGAGGGTCAAATCTGGAGATCTTGGAGGACACAGCATAGGACCACCTTGCCCTATCCATCTTCCAGAATAGTGTTGGTTTAACCATATCTGGACGTTCATACCAAAATGTGCTGGGGCACTATCCTGTTGCCACCACATATCACGCTTTATTGTTGCACATTTTCCAAAAGTCAATAATTTTGGACGTTCGGTCTCTTTAGAATGATCAGAGGACCAATTAGGTAATTATCTACAATTCCTGCTCAAACATTAATACCGAAGTTGATGATTTCGATCATGAGTGGCGAAAGGATTTTGATGAGACCAATTGTCGTTGTTTTGTAAATTGTACACACTGTCGCCGATGAATGTAACTTCGTCCGTCCAGAACATTCTGTTGATGAAGTTATGGTCCAAAGTGCGCTGGTGTAGAAGCCACTGACAAAATTGAACTCGTTGTGGATAATCTGCTGATAACAAATGCTGAACCTTAATTTATTTATAAGGAAAAATTGTTATCCTGAAGGATACTGTGAACTATAGACTTATGCAACTCCAAAGCTGTGGTAGTACCTCGAGTACTTGCCCTTTTCTGTGCCTCGGTTATTTCTAAGACGTCTTCCTCAACATTTGGCATTCTTTGTCGACCAACTGTTAAGCCAGGATTAGAGTCAACATTGCCATTTGATAGCCTGAGTAACAGGATGTCTTCTGTTATAGAGGATAGCGCTTCGTGTATAATTGCACTCACCAACTATCCAAATCATATCAACATATTCATCAAACGTAAATTCCATACTCGCAATCTAGTAGGTCAATTTTTGAATTATTGGCGGTGAATCTGTATTTTTTGTTTTATGATATTCAACACTAAAGTTTGGAACTTATGAGAGAAGAATTGAACCTGCAGATCTTTAAGATTTCAACATATTTGCATCAGGGGACATCAGAGAACACCGCCACGAGTCGCTTATCAATAAGTTACGAGACAACCTATATGTACTTAATTTAAAGCATCTAAGAAACAAGTCTCCATTCAATCTTAACGGTTTCCATATTTATTTTCAAATGTTTTTTTAATTCTTAGTGCAGTTTTAAATTTTATTTAAATCAGGGAATATTATTTAAAATTTGTAAAATACTGACCTCAGGGACAAACTTTTTAATAAATAGAAAACTATTTTTCACACATTTCATATATTTTTCTAGATAATATGGTGTTCAGTATACATTAACATTGTGCTTGGAAAGAAAAAGTACTAACTAAATATTGGAAAAAGCCATTGGATATTTCTTAAGAGATAATTTACAGAATCAGCAAATGAAAAAAATTAAGAAACAGTCTAATAAGAGAATCTCAAAACATATAAATACGCCGAGGTTAAAGCACTTACAGCAATGAACCGCTCCACTAAATTGTTAGCACATACTTTATAATCCATAGTCATAAATAAAAATTACTGTAGGTTTTTGCGTTTTATTCTTTGCTGTAATTATACAAAAAGCATCCATTTTGGGCATTTCTCAATTACACGTAACTAATTGCTTTTAAATTTGCAACTGTAATCTTGCGAGCTAAATATAAAATCTGTTTGGTTTGAAATAAATCGAATGGATTTATTTCAAACCAAACAGATTTTATATTATATATTATATTAGTCCACGAATGCCCAGCTAAATCTAATAAATACGAAAATAGCTTTGAAATTATGCCAAACCATTGAAATATGTTATTATTGGAATGCATTGGCAACAATGGATAAGAAGACGTCAGACGTAAGCCATAAAATAGCCGCAGGAGGAAATCATTTTAAAGAATTGCAGGATTTAGATATGGCCGTGTGTCTATTTTGCTTATTGATTTGATGCAACGTATATTTAGTTAATTTTGTATTAAATCTTAGTCGCATTGGTCATCTGCGAATTGCGGCATAGATTTACTAGAAGATCATCTGTTTTTCTAAAGCGGAGCCTAAAATAGAGCATTGTAATAAATAAGAATGCGGTATTTTAAAATTTTATTTTTGGATAATATCTAAGACTAAAAATATGTAAATGTTAAATATAAATCAGGGATAAAGGCTAGAAGTTCATACTGTGTAATAAAATACTATATCAATTTTATATAAATCTATAAATATTACTTACATACGTAAAAATTATCTTGGTTAAATGCAATAGATTATTGGATAAGATATAAATTATCGTGGCATAAAAATACTTCAAAAAGAAATGTTTATGTCCAAGGACTATCGTAGGCAAAACATCATATAGATAAGGTATGCACGCACTACACAATTCATAGTATATTTAAAACCACAGAATCAAAAGTTTCCAGAAAACAGTTCATTAACCTCAACGTCATTTGCTCCCGTCCGGTCCTCAATATTTATCTTTAAAATCTGGAAGCTTTAACTGAAAACACTCAAAGTTTAAATAATTCATCAAAAATACCTGTCGTCACACCATTCTCAACGGATACGGTTTCCTCTTCCGTTTCACAATCCTAAAGTAAAAATTGAAAGTATTGTCCTCGTTCTTGAACTGATTAATCACATATTTGGAAATGTCTAAGCGGTTTTCCCCGTCGGAGCACATCGACTGGTAAGTTATCTTAATTTTCTGCTCCGTGGGGTGCTGAAGGGTCACTTCCTGCTGAAATCTCCTGCCTTGTTCCGGTGGACCAAAATATTTAGTCACGATCCATGTCGTTTTCGCACCACTGTTATCAACACCCTGCACACTCCAAAATATTTCGTCCTCTATTTGTGTCCTCCAGAAGGTGTACGAGAAAACTTTTCCTGTTCGCAACACTTTTTTCCCGAAGTTGAGGAAATAAATGCCTTCTCCGGCTGATTTGTCTACTTCTTCTAGGTTGCATTCCAACATTTTCGAAATTTGTTAATCTGCTTCTATGATTTAATTGTTGCACCTTTGTTTGTGCATTGCAGAACCATTTCTACAGGTTTGGTTTTACCTGATGGTTATGAAGCTGTAGGATGTGTAGATAACATTATTATCACTATTTATTTTGCGTTGATAACTCATTCCAGGAAAGCAAACAATTGGCCAGCCCGATATTAAATTTTTAGAGCATGACACGTCTGCTTTATTTACACATTCACTTGTTTGTTATTAAATACATTCAGAATTGTTTAGGAATCGATTTTTGGAATTTATACGGACATGTTAATGAACGTTGGAGAATGCAGTTCTTAGTTGTGGTAGATGAACTTCACATTAAGTATATCTTACGCGTTCTGCTTACCAAAATGTTACTCATATATTGTAAGTAACAATCATTTCGCCCATAATTATAGCATTTATAAATAACACTGTCTCACGAACGACACCGTTAATTCACTGATTACATCTGGCTTATGTTCTCGGTGCATGCTAGTTCGAATTAGGACAATTTCGCATCTAAACATAGATGCAACTGATCTAAAAATCCAATTCGTTAGAATGGATGAGCGAGTTGGCTCGTTTTCAGTGAAGTTAGTGGGACGTCGGCCAATAGTGTAATACGGTGACTCTTCGGGGTAAAAATAGTCGCCGATGACGGCTGAAGCCGCATTTATTTCCGAAGTTCACGGCGATAAAATTTTTGTGTCGTCAGGAATCATTATTATACGTTTCTAAAATAGAAATCTAGCTTGTGAGGCGCCGCCGTGCACTGCCGAATTTTGATAGCGTCGGTGCGCGTACAGTTGAAGGAAGTGTCGTTAACCCATTAGTGAACATCAACATAAATTTTACTTAGCCTTAATGCTTGGTATTTCGGGTAGGTGCGCTGAAAGGTAAATGGAAACAGTAGCATAGCTTCTGAAAGACAGAGGGGCGCTGGCTGTTTTTGTTTTTTGGTGATTTCAGCGTTTCTGGGGCCACTCCACTGTAATTAAAATGGTTAAAATTGTTTCCAATATTTAAGAATATCGCAAATTGTAACTCTCTGTCTTATTTAGAAGTGGATTCTTGCACGTATGTGTATGCTAACAATACATCTCAGTTCTTACAGCGTATCTTCGTTAAAGTGCTAGGGTTGGTGGAGTTTTTCTGTGAAAATATTAGCTAACCGTGAACGAAATTTTAATTTATATATGGCTCTGAATTGTACCTTATGTGTATAAACTGATATGTATCACAAATAACAGAAAACAAGTTAAAGTTTTAATAAAGGGGCTCTACACTCACTGAACGAGGGTCCTTGATCTCACACCGGGATATCTCGTGCTAAATTCATGATACGTGGTGATGTGGTTGACAACCACGCATTAGCAACCGCATTATTACCCCTTGTGCGTTCGAACGCAGGTACCTAATTATTTAAAGCGACTGGTAGGCCGTCCGCCAGGCATCGAGTCGAAGATTTAAACTTCCGACCTTTCACAGCAGAGCCCAGTGGCCTAACCACTGGACTACGCTGGCACTAGTCAAGTTTAAACGAGATAATATTTATTAGCTTTGATTCAAGTAGAGCCTTCCGAGACTACATCTGGTTTCTACAAAGTAAATTCATCAGAAAGCACACAGGTAAAGTGGAGCGTAGAGTAGATATATCCAGGTTTGAAAATAGATTAGTGCAAGTTGTGTTTTTTTTTTGTTTTCGAACGGTAGTATGAATTTTAGATAATACAACATTGTATGAGTAATTTAGGAATATGCACAACTCCTACATTTTTGTGGTATTTTCTGGACTGTATGAGCTAGGAATTAGATCATGATATTATATGTAAGCCAACAAGCAATGCAGGTCCATTTTAATTTGCGTATATTTTTTTTTAATCGGATTAGTACAGCAGTAATTGAATATGAATGTCATAATATTCCAGCAATTTATACTATATCGACTGTTAACAAAACCATCGTTTCTATAACTTTTAATTTTACGGGTCATTTTAATAGAAATCCATTTCGCGGACCACATAATAGTAACACAAAAATTAATTGTTTGCGAAAACAGAAATTCTAAAAGATTCTGCGTAAACAGTTATTTAAAAAAACCTTCATGCAAATTGTATATTACATAAATAAATAAATACTTAAATTATATTAACAATGCCGAAATATCAAAAAACATCAAAACTGTCTCATTAACCAGACAGATGCTATTCTTATTCCAGTAACGTTAATTTGAAAATTTTGGTTGTCGCTTGGAGCGCTTTAGTCTCAAATCGGATTCCACATTTAGATTATTTTGTTTGGTTTGTTGGTTTTTAATATAGCAAAGCCTTGAAAACCAATTTTGCAAGTATAAGTCGTTGAAAATGACAGCAGATATTTAAGAACAGTATTAGCAGTTCTGTATACAGGGTGTCCCATGACGTGAGTTCACTACTTCGAGTACGTAATCTTTAGACCAAACATAGTTAAAAATTCTAATAAAGTTATGCCCTAAAGTAAACCGTTTTCAAAATACAGAGTGTTAAATTATGATTTATTAAATAATTACAATTTCAGAGAAACCAATGTTTTATTTTTATGTTAGTTTAAATTCACTAGAAAGATTGTTCAAAATGGCCACCGTTGCTCTCGAGACACATTCCGGCTCTTCTTAAGAGAGATCTGGTTGCCCTGCGTAACAAATCATTGTTATTCCGAATTAGTTCTGCTGCCTCAAAAATGCGTCTCCTAAGATATTCAACAGTTTCTGATGTTGTTTGGTATTACCATATCTTTCATATGGTCCCACAAATAATATCTACACAAGTTAAGTCCGGAGATCTTGGGGGCCAGGGTTGCTGTTTTCCTCTACCAATTACACGTCCTTCAAGCCGTTGATTTAAAAATTGTCTTACATGTAAAGCAATGTGCGCAGGGGTACCATCGTGCTGGTACCACATACCATGTCTGATCGCCAGAGGGACATCATCTAACAATCCTATCAAATGATCTCCTAAAAGATTTAAATATCTGTCAGCGGTTAAATGGTCTTAAAAACGAATGGACCAATGAGCATGTTATAAATGATTCCCCGCCAGATATTCACTGAAAACCTATGTTGATAATTTGACACTGTGATGGATTCCCCAAATTCCAAGAGTGGCTGTTCTTCCTGTTTATTAATCCATTCCTTATAAACGTTGCCTCATCCGTGAATAAAATTCTATTACGTAGGTTTCGATTTTGAATGATACAGCGGCAAAGTTCCACATGAGTAGGATTTTAAAAATTATTAAAAGTGGTTGACCGGAAAACTAATTCTAAATTTGTCAAAAAAACGCGGTACTCGTCCTTGATAAAGTTTCTTATCCGTAATGTTTAATTGAATCCGGCACCATATTCAAATAATAAAAAGCAAGAAATGCTGGACTGGCTTGCAGAACATGACATTCCTGCAACACCCGGAATGATAAAGGCGCAATTATACAACTTAATAAAAAATAACAAAGAAGTTAATAAAAATTTCAAATAAATGGAAGTTCACGACCAGTGTTCTGGGATTATCACCGTATCAGCCAGAATTAAATGACTACAAAATGATTTTAGCTACTGTTACAAAGTTTTGTATCTTCAAAATGCGTTACTTTTACATTAGAAGATGCAAAAAAGTGGCAGAAGAAAAAATTAACTCCACTACAAAAGAAAAGTGGAACAAAGTTTGCAATAATGTAAAAAAGGTTGAAGATGAGTATTTGGAAAATGTTTTATGGATGTTACAACAGATTCTTTAGTAATTACTGTAAGTGATGATACTAAGAGTGATTTTGATCAGCCAAGGCATTGCAAATTGTCTTTTAAATTATACAAATATCAGTAGTATAAAATAGAGAATGTATCAATAGATTTTTTATTTGTTTTATTTTACAATTGATAAAATTTAAGATAAGATTCTCGAATTTCTTATTCTGAGTATACAAAGCCGCGTACGCGGCCTAAGCAAACAGGTCTTCGTTTAGCGAACGTTTAAAAAGTTTTCCAACTGGGCTTTGCTGTGAGTGCTACAAGGCATGTCGTAGCTGCCATGTTAGGTACCGGCCGTACCTTGTGTTTATAACACAAGCAAACTGAACTTATCCTCAAAGCATATCTCGTTGCAATAAAATGCATTTAGCCAACAACAACAAACAAATTGCAACAACCAGTTTAAACAGGTTTTGGGAAGTGAATAAATTATCTTAATTTAACAGTAGGCGCAAAATTTCTCCGCTTTAAACGGCATTCTTGTATATCGGCGTAAGACTGTATGGTTGTTATTGACCAAGGGCACTAATGTTATTTTGGCAGATAAATAAATATTTTGTTATGGTTGTAAATTGTAGTTTTAAATACCATTTATTGGATTGAAATATTATCTACATAACATCTGATTATAATGTGAAACGTCTCAAGGTGTGTTTATATACAGGGTGTATCAGAAATAGGTACAAATATTAAATCCGATGGTAGATTACAATATATACAAACTAGAAAAACATTTCTTTGGCAATGGGACCCTTAAGATATGAGAAAATAATAATTGAGAATTAGACCCAAAAATGTTTGAGTACCGCAGGATAATAACAAAAATTTGAGTTCAAAGACATATTATTCAAAGGAGAGCAAGATAGAAGTGCAAAAAATTTCTTATCGTCTGCCACAAGCCTATACTATTAGGTAGGTCAGTAATTTCTATTCGGGCTGTTGTTGTTATCACAAATATATTCTTTGAGACTTTCGCGGTTTCTCGAAATGTCAATATTACAATTTACTTTCGGCTTAGACCGCATCGTTATTTGGGAACTACACCCAGCATTATCAGGTAAGGACAGACTTGTAGTTTGTCTGCCTTTACAAGCATTTGCTCTAGAAGTTTGAGCAATATTTGTTTGTAGACCCTGCCTGCCTGTATGTGTTTTCTTTCTACAGAAAGAAAACATATACAGACAGGTATTTAAATGCAAATTCGCATCATCACCCGATGCAGAAAGCAACTGTGCTAAAAACTCTAACAACCAGAGCAGTTCGAATCTCAGATGCAGAACACCTACAACAAGAGAAAACTCATCTCTTGATGTCGTTACAACAAAATGGTTATACAGCCACAGAAATTCAGAGAGCAATCCGCAATGCGGAACAGCCCAAGGCTAAGGAGGAACTGGCACCTCCGGAAGGCTTAGCTTCTCTACCTTACAGTAAAGGCACTACTGATAAGATTGGGCATGTCCTTAGAAGGTACAGCATAAAGACAGTCTTTAGGACTAATGAAACTTTGGGAAACGGTTTCAGATCCGTAAAGTATCATATATCAAATTTAAAATCAGCTGGGATCTACAACATCCCTTGGCTCTTGTGGCTCAAACTACATCGGACAAACTGGTCGTTCCATTGAGTTAAGATTGCGAGAGCACAAAGGTGATTGCAAACATAAACGCATCACAAAATCTGCGGTGGCTGAACATACCGATTTAACTGGACATAGGATGAACTTTGACAATGCTCGGGTACTCGCCAGAGTGCCTCATTACTTCCCTCGTATCATACGTGCAGCAACTGAAATTGAAAAACAACCTAACAACATAAACAGGGAGGATGGTTTTAGACTAAGTAAAGCTTGGACTCCAGTAGTTTATCCTCTTAAGGACGCCTATGCACCATCGACCACACGATCACGCTCCACCGGATCCGCCTTTGCCCAACGGTGACAGCCAACCAGAACTCCATCGTTCTGCCCGAATGGCTCAAAGAGGTTTAAATGCTTCCGCTTCCCGGATGAGATGAATTCGGTGTTCTATTCACTCTGAAGATGCAAGCTACAATGTCTTGCGAAACGTTAGTTTGTATGGATTCACAAACAGCTAACAGGCATAAGCCGATTAAGTATTACTGTCCTGCCAAACAAAATACCTCAGGATCAAATTCTTGTCCGCCCCAAAGTTTGAAAAATATAAGCACCCGGCCATGTTTAGGCAGGCAGGGCCTACGAACAAATATTGCTCAAACTTCTAGAGCAAATGCTTGTAAAGGCAGACAAGCTACAGATCGGGCCTGACCTGATAATGCTGGGTGTAGTTCCCAAAAGACGACGCGGTCTAAGCTGAAAGTAAATTGTAATATTGACGTTATCACAAGCCAGACAAGTTTTTACGTGTTTGCCACTTTGGGTTTACTTTACAATTAGGTAATAACCTTTTACAGCTTAAATGCAATTTCTATGTATCATCAGCAGTTCTCAAACAAAACTTTATTTAATTTTTTAATTCAAAAAAATAAACTTAAGGATTTTTGAAAATTGAATACTACCATTGAATTCTACTTGAGCCAATCTATTACTGGTTTAAATATTTGTAGCTATTCCTGATACACCCTGTATATATAAATATATATTCAAAATGTTAATCTTAGCGCTCCATTTGCCTCTATACTTAATATAAATTAAGCAAAAAGCAAAACTATTTAGAAAATTAAAGCTCGGGATAGTTAGTAGTTTTGGTCCAAATACAAAACTGGAGCAGATATTTACTAACAACGCTTGGTGTACAAGTCAGCGAAATATCCGATATTCGAAGGTGTAAATAAATTCAAGAGCTCTTTATATAAACGGGATTATATATAAATTATGTCCATTGCAACTGCTGAGATAGTATACTAATGTAATTTGAAAATTAGCTTCAGCTAAATTCAGGCAAATCTCATTATGGCGCATTTATAAAAAAGGTTACCCAATTTATGATCCATACATTATAAAAACATATATTAATGCGGTGGTAGTGCCTAGGGTCGTTGGGGTAGAGCTTTTTGCGGAAAATAATTCCACGCGTTAATTTTTGTTACGTTAATTATGTAATTTCGCCGCAAGCAGCGGTGGAATTTTATTTACCCGGAGCGAAGTCTTCTGTTTTAGGGCTATTTTTAGTTTGCGCGTTTATTTCACAGTATTTACACTTGCCTATTTTTGGTTCTAAATGCTTTCTCCTTTTGCTTTGAAATAATGCATGTAATGCATTAATACGCTGTATATATGTATTCATACATAGAGCCGATAAATGCATTCATGTTGCTATTCAGTAATTATTTATTATTTTCTCCAAGTTGCTCAAGTTAGTATTTTTAGTAAGAGAAAAGGCAAGTAGTAAATATATAGTGTGAACTGTTTTTGTCAGTGAAGGAAACTAAGTTTAATTCTTATTTGCCGTAAAATATTAACATTTCACGTAGCGATTTAGTGAATTCAGGAAAGATCAAAACTATTTAGAAAATTAAAGCTCTGGATAGTTGTTAGTTTTATTCCAAATACCAAAATGGAGCAGATATTTCCTAACAATGCAATGCAAGTCAACGAAATATCCGATATTCGAAAGTGAAAATAAATTCGAAAGCTCTTTATATATAAAGTTGATTATATATAAATTATGTCTTCATAGGTATATTGTAATCTTCAATGGTGTTTAACAAGCGAACAAGCAACACTGGCTTTTTTCACCATTTAACAATAAAATCAATACATAGGGTTTATTAATATATTTGCTGCTTTATTAATTTATATTTAAAAGTTGATGCACGTAAATTGATATGGTACATTATAATTTAATGATCACATTGTTGATTAGTTTATTTCAAGTTTGTTATTTATTTATCGATTTGTACTGCAGCTGTATGCATAGTTGGAATTGTCATGATGGCAGCCAAACTTCGCAGTGGAGAGAAAAGATATCAAAATACAATTAAATGAATGGAACAATAATAAGAACTCTGAATAATAAAGCTACAAAAGAATCACTGATAAAACTATGTTTTTTTAGTTGAAAATTCCGTGGGTAGGCGCATACTATTCGCATCGCACGGAACGGACGGAACGGACGGATCGCATTTTTGTTTGCTATGTAATACTATTGAGTATCGCATATTATCCGCATCGGACGGATCGCATAAACGGAATTGCGGAATCACATCGTCGAAACACCATCAAATCCGTGAGATGCGGTGCGTGTTGATGACGTCATCACCTTTATGAACTTTCAAAACGTAAAGTGCTGCAAGTTTGACTGAAATGTTGGCACAGTTTATAAGCAGTTGAATATTTGAGTAATTAAAACACTAGATTAAGAAGTTAGTAATAACGAAAGCAAAAATAGGTGATGCTACCCGAATTTCTGTGATACAACATTATGAAGAATTGTACAATTTAAAACATCCGCAATATTCTGTTTTGCAAAGAAGGCAAAATATATGGGAAGAAATTGCAAAAGTAATGAATTAAAAACAATTCTTCTTCTGAATTCATTTCGTTTCTAGGTGAAAACTGCGGCTGTAATAACGGGACTGCGTAGCTAAATAGTAAGCGTTACAACAAAATAAAATCCGTTCCGTCTCGACTTTTTGCAAATAGTATGCGATGTAGCCAAATAAAATGCGATCCGTCCGTTCCGTCCGTTCCGTGCAATGCGAATAATATGCGCCTACCTTAATTCTTCTGTTATCTGCCTTAGAAAGGCAAAAAGTGGCTTGTATGAGATGATATGAATGAGCATAATTGTCGTTTAATCACAGTTTTCCTTAGTAGAGTACATAAATTGACATTTAAGCGGAATTGAAAGTGTTGTTTCAGGTATAAATGTATGTGTATGAATAAGACAGGATAACAAATAGGTACTACATTTTTACTTTTTAGAGAGGCTATGGTGCATTTGAAGGTGTAAAATACTTATGGTTGTGCCACTAATAATATTTTTTATAGGATGGAAGAAATATTTAAAATAATGTTCTTGAATCTTATACTAAAAATGACAAGAAATATACGAACGTCCACTTTTTAACTTGTATAAATGCTATTTTAAAACTATGGAAGCGTCACTTTTACATAATTATCTCTAAGAGAGTGCTACAAATCACTGTCGATGTTAATAGTCGTTCAATGATATACGTATTTGTGCCTAAGTAAAAACACATACTATAAAAATTCTATATATATACCGCTAGCCTATCTCTGTGTCCAAAGAATAGCAATGAGGGTATGGTTGTCATACATCCCACCGTGACTTGCGTTTTTTAAATTTAATTCGAAATGAAGATCCATAATTAAATGATTATCCTTAGCGTGTTATCAAGAGCACTTTGTAAATTTGCGTAACTGTTAACTAATCATACAAGTCTTTATTGTTTTTTTTTTAGCAAGATTACGTCAAGCGACTTGTGTACTAGTAAATGTTTACCCCAATTTCCCTTTGCTAATGATTGGTCAGGGTTAGCATTGAGAACATTTGAGATAGCGGAAGGCATAAGAAATTATCTTTCTTATATAATTACTTAGGCCTTAGGGGATCCTAAGCCAATCTAGCAATTCAAAATTAAATTAACCTTTTTCATCGGCAAGTCACTATATGTATTCCTTTCCCTGTCCATTCTAAGACTTACGGACGTCTGGTTAAGTGAACACTGGAAAACCAGCCTTTGAGGTTTTTACATAAAACAAATTGAATGTAATGTAAAAAAGCAAATAAAATTTTAACTGTGTAAACTTATTACACTGGGCGCCATAAACAGAATTAATATCTGAATCAAGGTATCCTCTCCTATGAATATAAACAAAATACACAAATTCATACTTTGCTTAAGCAACACATGTCAAATATTTTCACAAACATTTCTTAGTTGATCTCAGGGATGCTGTTACAATTGGTCGTTCTGTAATAACTCTCGTAGGTGGTAACAAACAAGCACTACAAAAAGGAAACATAGGGAATCATTAAATTACGGTTTCATTTATCAAAATTACTTCACAATTATATGTGCTTTTCCTTTTTACATACATATAATTCACATTTGTCACACAAAAATAAATATAATAAGACAACCACAGGGATTTTATTGTTCTTTTTTTATTGGAAACTTTAACGTCGTACCTTAAATTCAAATTCGGTGGAGTTCAAATTTGGCGGGCTTGGATACTTCTTATCTTGTGTTCTCACAATAGGTTGAGCTAGAGGTACGTTGGTAGTGGCATTTTCGTAAATAAACGTTGTTAACAGTTGGTGGCATCTAAACTCAGTAAACGGTAAGTAGATGGATAACTGGTAAGCACTTTCCCATTTTACTTCACCAGTAATTGTTTCTTTAATTGTTAAAAGCAAAATTGAACTTCTAACCTCAAATTTTTTTCGGTTATATTTCTTCTGGTAATTAAATTTGTTTTTATTATAGCACCTTTTACTACGACGAACTTCCTTTTATATCCTTACTGGAGGAAATTAATAAAATGTATGTCTTGCGATTAAAAAATTTGATTATTTGACGTTGACATTTCTTTTCACTTGTCAAATTGTAAACAATACACAAACGACCGACGCCGCTTGATTTAAAAAATGGAGGATCAACCCACGCCGCTTTCGATTTTTCCCGCAACTCGGAATTTTCTTATCAATTTCACTACTTCAGGTTCGTACAAGGAAGAAACATTTTAACTCGTAGATAAACCGGGAAAATTCTTTATTTACTTATATATACAAACTTTTAACACTAATTAAAATTCCTCTTTGAAGGATAAATAAAACTTTGTTCTAAAACAAAAATTTTTACAAGTTTTTTCTCCGTTGCTAGGATACGAAGCAACACCTTCGATTGTATTTGTTAACCCCAAGGGTTTCAACCAATCAAATTGAAGATCTAAATTAGCCAAAATAATTACAAAATTCTATAAACTACAATAACTTTCTCATTGCTAAACTTACCCAAAATAGGAAAACACCAAAATGTTCCTTACAAAATTTCTCACATATTGATTTCTCACACGCCAATAAAGCATAAGAAAGTTGACAATTACGTTTACATTAAATTATAAACAAATTAATTAATGAAAACATTCTGAAAGTTAATCTAATTAAACGCAAACCGTCCTTACATACATGAGAACATTGTTACAAACATATTTTGCTCTAATGAAAAATATTAAATTCACAAATTTACATTATTATATCAAGCTGTCAAAATCATTATGTTTTTACTTATATTTGTTAAATTACAGCTCAAGAATGCACAGATAAGGTTGAAAAGTATCCTCTGTGCTTTCCTGAAGATGAAGATCAACAATACAACCCAAATTCCAACATCGGAAACATTCATTTACCTCGTATTCCATTTATGTGTGATTATACAATTCATTTCATACAGGGTAGCTTAAATTAGCTTTATTAGATTTAGCAGTAGGTTAAGATATCTCAATTAGAGCATGTTAAAACACAGCAATATATATACACCAAGCGTTTACAGACCGTTTAGGCCACTAACTTCGACCAGAAAATAAATTGTTAATAGAGTCTTGACGTTGTTCTGATGTTAAGAAAATTACTTCAGTCTTGACATTGGAGTTGTGTGCATTAAATTTTTATAAGATAGTAGTTTGTAAAAAGGTGAGAAAGATGTCTAAATTACTTCCACGTATACTATAACTGTGTGTGTGGTGGTTCGAAACCTAAGCATTACTATGCAGATTTATAAAATTATTGTGCTGCAATCCACCACACACAATTTCCCAATCCGGCTTGCAAACGTGGAATCTTAATGCTAAAAAACCTTCTCTGGAATTTCTGTCGTTCGAATTGGACATTAAACTGTAGATCCCCGTGTTTCTAACTTAGCGCTGAGGAGAAATACGTGGCAGAGAAGAGGCCGCTCCCAGCCGTGGGACGAAAATGCTGTCAAAGATGATACTTGATTTTACTGTATGTTGCACTACTTTTGGCAATTGCTTATCATTAGTTCTTGATTTTTTCACTTTATTTTAATTTTGGATAAGTGGTCTAGTAGTCTAGGGGCGGTCGTGGGCTAGAGGTTAGCGCGTTAGCTTCTATGCTGAAGGTCTTGGGTTCAATTCCCAGAATCGGAACATCGGATTTGTAACGGCCGTCCTCCCTCGCAAGGCAATAGCAACCCGCGAGGTATACTGCCTAGTAAATCTTCTCTGGAGCAGAAGTGGTTACACTTCCTATAGTTCATAGCCTACGTTAAGCTGTAGGTACTCTATGTCTGTGGTACTTTAAAACGCGCAACACAAGCATAGTAGAGAAGACCGCTACGTCTTGTAAGACATCAAGCACTCGAATATGTTAAAAAACTGCGAGTCAAACAGTGGGGCGCCTACTAACGTAAAGTAGTGTAACAGTAGATTTAAGCTTATTTGGAGTCACTTTAGTAGCTCCTTGACTAACACAAACTATAAAGAAATGTATCTTAAATTGATTTAAAGGTCAGTATTTCTAGTCATATTGGTTATTATAATACAGTAACTTTTTCACTTCCGTCTAAAAAAAATTTTGTGTGTAAATTACTTCTTCATTAAAAATTTCTACTAATGAGTAAATTCGTTCACCATAGATTAATATGTTGGAGCTGCTAAACAACTGATTGGATCAAAGTTAGAGATAGTGGATTATATTGTCTCAGTTATTTAAACAGTAGCTATACTAAACCTTGGATAACCTCTTACCACCACGATGTTTAGAACACCTACACCACCGTCTCCAATCAATTCTATGCAGTGCGACAACGATTATGAGACACACTGAAAACAATTTAACTTCATTTATTAAAGCTCAAAATTTTCCGCTTCATATCTTTTGTAAAAGCAGCCATGAAAAAGGAATACGATGTAGTTTAAAAATACTCGCGCTTCGTAGTTGACGTTTGTGTCCCGTACCTTTCGCTTTCATCAATTCTCCATCGTAAACGGTAATGTTTGAGACTTGACAGTCACGCTTCCTCAATTTATATTAATAACGGTAATAGTTATTAGTTTTATTGTTGTTTAGAAAAAGTTGTCCTAACGAGCTCCGTATTACATCGTGTTTTTGTAAATGAATCGATGCGTGTTTTCCGAACATAAAACTACGATATCCGCAAAACAAACCATTAATATTGTTGCTTATACCTTTGTATTCCATTTCGATAAAATCAAGAACGACTGGCGCTGGAAATCGGCTCGAAAAATCTTTATGAGCGCGTCTTCGTTTTCCGTCACTTCCAGTAGCAATATCCGCACGGTAGAAGAAAATGCAAGCAGCTTCGTACCGATTTTCTGATTGTGTTCCGGGCACGGTGTCACTCGTGGTCGTTGGGGCGGGCTATAAATTTTAAGATTGGTCGATTCGACATTACGCTGTAACGCAACGTGCAATAAAAAATATTTGATCGGTAGCGTTTCAGAACCTTTCAAATACTAGGGCTGGTGGAATTATAGCCATTTTAGAGCAGGGAGGTCGAAGAACGTTAACTTAGCATTTTTTTCTTAAGAGGTTTGGTGCACCCACTTGCGAAAATGTTGTTGAATCGTTATTGAACTTTTATAAATTAATAGTCAATTAGTCCTCGAATGTTTAATAAATGCTGTTTATAATAATTTTATTTAGATGTGGTGATATTGATTAAGTTTGTTCGACCAGGTGACCCCACCAGACACTTTTTTCTTTTTTTCGTTCAATGTAGATATTTGGAAAACATCTGATAATAGCCATTACAACATGATGCTAACGTTAATATCAAAGTATTCGAAACATAATAGTATTTAATGCGGGCTTCGGTGGCTCAGTGGTAAGAGAGTCAGGATTTAAAAATACTCCCGGTTCGAATCGCAGTAGGGATCCGAAATTTTTCTAATTCCCTGGGTGATCGGTACTGGGTCCCGATCTCCATTTGCCATTGGGGATCAAAGAAATGGTACTCTTTGTATTACGGTCGCACTAGAGAAGCAACAAGCATCTACACGCGTACATACACCATACGCTAGACAGGTTAAGCACAGTTATAAACCAAGATGGTAACCCGCAGAGGCGGGCCGTGTTGTTTATTGCACAAACCGGCTTAGGCCTCGACGCTGTGTAAGTGATACAAATGGGAATCACGATAATGATGATCAAGAGCATTTAGCGGGTTACATCCGATGTTAAGTAAACATCATTAACAATGGGATAAATGATAATTTCCCTCTCAAAAATATACCTTACCGAGTCTTATTATTATGGTAGTTTTCTTTTTTATTTAATTTGTATTACTTTTTGAGGTAAAACGGAATTTAGTATTAGTATTACAACTAAAAAATTCAGTTCATTTAATATTGGATTAATACATTGTTATGATGCGAATCTGTTAAAATGTTTGGAATAATTAATTTTCTTCTCTTCTCCTTCTTACGTTAGGTCAAAGACCTGTGTTTACTGATACAAATTATTCTTGAGAAGTTGATGTCCAGCAATCTCGCCACCTTTTCGGCGGTCTACCTGGTGGTCTGGTTCCATGTGGCTTTAAGTTGCTGACAGCTTTTGCTAATCTATCGTTGTCCATCCGTTGTACATGATTGTTCCACATTCGTCTTCTTTGTCTGGTCCATCTAACTATATCCTCTGTGTCGCATCTACGTCGTATCTCATCATTTCTTATTCTATCTAGCCTCGTTTTCCCAGTAATGTTCCGAAGTATTTTCATTTCATTGGTGCGCAACAAATTTTTTGTTTTACTTGTGTCTGCTCTTGTTTCTGCTGCGAATGTCATAATTGGTCTAATGCATGTTTTATATATACGAACATTACTTTCGATGTTCATGTCTTTGTTGTTCCATATGACATCTCGCATGGCACCTGAAATCGAGGCCGCTTTACTAGTCTGTTTGAAAACTTCCTGGTGAAGGTCTGGGTAGCTGGATAATTCGACTCCTAGATATGAAAATTTCATAACCTGTTCAATAGGTGTGTTGTCTATAACCAATTTGCATCTTAGTGGTTCTCTTGATACAGTGAGACATTTTGTTTTTTCGAGTGATATGCTCATGTTATATTTTTCTGCGGCTATTTTATATTTATTTAACAGGCGTTGAAGATCATTTTCTGTTTCTGCCATTATTACTGCATCTATTACTACTCTTGATTTCCCATCCTGTATCCTTGGCTTTCTTGTTTTACTTCTTCAATTATCTTGTCAATAATTAAATTAAATAGTAGAGGACTGAGGCTGTCCCCTTGTCTTATGCCTGCACTTATAGGGATTTCTTCAGTGAGCTCGCCGTTTGTTCTTATTCTTGTTTTATTATTGGTGTTTAGGTCTTGTATAACTTTGATTATTTTATTTGGTACTTGGTTTTGTTTTAGTATAGTAATAATGTCTTTTAGTTGTACTTTGTCAAACGCTTTGGTCATGTCAATAAAACAGAAATAAGCCGGGGTGCAAAATTCAGATGCTTTTTCCTTAAATAAATATTGCATCTGTCGTAGATCTATTTTGACGAAACCCTTGTTGTTCTTCACTGATTGGAACTTTAGTACTGATTTCGCTCTTTATTATACTTGTAAAAAGTTTTAAGGTGGCTCCTAATAGTGTTATGCCTCTATAGTTCTCTGGGCACTTTTTATTGCCTTTCTGGGATAGTGATACTTATTTTCCATTCTTCTGGTATATATCCAGTATCTACAATTTTTTGGAAAAGTGCTGAAAGTTGTTTTGCAATGCAATCACCTGCATATTTGATCAGTTCATTAGTTATCGTGTCAGTTCCCGGTGCTTTTCTGTTTTTCAATTTCCGTATGGTCGCTTTCACTTGCGTTTCTGTTATAATAAATTCACTATCGTCAACCGTGTGTTCATCATTATCATCTGTAATAGTTGCTCTGCTGTATAGTTGTTTAAAATGTTCTTCCCATTGTGTCTTACTTATTGTATTTATTTCTTTATATTCGTTTATTGGTTTTTTTTCTTCCTCTAAGTAATTTCCATATTTTCTTTTGTGCACCATATAAATCATTTTCCATATCTTTGGTGAACTTAAGCCAGTGTTCTTTCCTAATATTTTTTATCTTAGAGTTTACTTCATTTCTAATTTGTATGTACCTTTGATGCTCTTGTTGCGTTTTGATGCCTCTATATTTTAGGTACGCTTTCCGTTTTTGTTCTGCTAGAAGTTTTACCTCTTTTGTAAACCAGGTTTCACGTTTGGTCGTTTATTTAGATCTACTTTTCGTTTTCCTAGAGCTTCCTCTGCTACCTCTATGATGTTGTTTTTAACTTTTTTCCAGGATTCTTCGACATCATTTTCTGGTGTTATTGGTTTAACGTATATTTTATTTTCTAATCTATTTTGATACAGTCTCATAGTGCTCTCGTCCATTATTGACTCCATGTTAAGTTTCTCGATTATGTTTGGTGCTTTTCTTTTTAATAGTGGTAGTTTTATACGCATTTTGCATAATACGAGGTTGTGCCCAGAGCCAACATCTGTTGATGCCAGCGTTCGAACATCTAGAATTTGTGGTGGTTGCATTGATCTGCTTGTAATTATATGATCTATAACGGACTTCTGTCCGCGAGTATTCGACGAAGTGTATGTATGTTGTGGCTTATGGTCGAAAAAGGTGTTGTTTAAACGTAGTACGTTACGGCAGCAAAAGTCAGTTAATATTTCTCCATTTTCATTAGAGGTTTCTTCATTGAATCGCCGTTTAACACCTTGTATAGTTTGATTTCCTACTCGGGCGTTTATGTCACCCATAATTATAATTTTACAATTTTTTGGTACCTCGTCAAGCACTGATTGTAATTTACGATAAAACTCTGTAGTCTGGCTTCTTGGTTTACTGATATCTGGTGCATATAGGGATATTATATATATATTACTTCGTTTTCAAATTCTAGTGCAACAGTTAAGTTTCTGTAATTTATGTAATTAATGTTACTAATATTCTGCTCAAGTTTTTCATGAATCATTACTCCTACACCTGACGTGGCTCTTTCTTCTTAATGTTTTCCACTGTATACCAATATGTAGTTTTGGTATCTAGAAGTTCCTTGACCTTTTTTCTTTGTTTCAGACGATGCACAAATGTCTATTTGTAGTTTGTTTATTTCTAATAGGATCTCTTGGTCCCTAAAATTCCAGGATCCGATATTCCAACAGGCAAATCTCCATATGTTCTTTTTATAGCTTTTGCGTTTCCGTGAACTCGCGTTGGTCGTCATCTTTTGGGTCCGTCCATCATCCGAGGCTATATTTTTGTTGTAGTCCATGATGTTTGTGTTAAAGATTGTTTTGTCCAGAGCATAATATCCTAATCGTGTTTCTGTAGCATGCCCATTTCTCAGCGGTTGTCATTGTATCAGTTCTGTGAGCTAATTTTAGGTTTTTACAATTGATAGGTAGCTAACCTCGTCTATCAACCCTCCTCTTTTATCCGGGCTTGGGACCGGTAACAACACCATTGAGCTACTCAGTCTACCCAATGGCATTGCAGGCAGAGTGTTGGGGATCACTAGCATTAATTCTATCCGTTCAAATGCTCAACCCCCATACATTTAAATGTTGCTTACTTTAAAATAAATTCAGAATTAATTAATTTTAATATCTTGTTCTAATGGACAACCATTGCAGACTGTTAAATTGGTGAATTTAAATGTATATTATATTTTGCCGTTTTATTAATCCTAGTTTTAATAAAACTATTATTCGTTTTTTTGGATTATGTTGTTAGTTTATAGACAGCCCGTGATTAATTACGTTTGTGTATCACGTGACTTTTGTTAAGTTTAGGACACAAACACAATCGTAACGTAACCTCACACCCTTTGTATTCTATACACCAAACATGGGTTTCATTTTTAGATTTCACCAGTGTTTGTCACAGCGTCCTGCGAATTGTTTAGTGACTGTTAGGTAGAGTGATAGAATGGAAGGTGGAGCTAAAAACAGTTTCTGTTTGTACTTCAGGCTAAGGTGTGATGTTAGCTTTGATTAGCGAGTAAATAAAAATATAACGTCAGTGTACATATTCTGATTTGTGTCAGTGGGCACGTGGCTCTTGCTTAGAAAGTACGCACCAGCGTAACTTATTCATTAAGTACGTAGATGACTAACCGTTGGACTGCTATACACATCCCCGCATACACTTTCAATATAAGCTGTTGATTTTGGATTAAAATTGGGCGATATAAACTGCAAAAGTGGTATTAATAGTATTGGCCGCTAGCTGTAGTAAACCGCCAATTCTATCTTGCTCATAGTGATAATTTTTAAGGAGCACCTAATCAATGTTATTGTTGTTTAAAGTACAAATTTTTATTTGATTTATTCATTCTACAATTAAATACTCGGTAACTATTGTTTAAAACACATAAAATACCTGTTAATATATAGGCTGAGTCGGCTAAGACGAATCAGTATGATGTCTTGCTAATTTGAAATATTTAATTTTGGACAGATTGCAAAAGGTAGTGCCCCTTATGTATAGACACTATCAAAAATATTTTTTTGGCTATTCCGAAGAGGTTAAATAATTTTTAGAAGCTGCTTATAAAAACTTTTAGGTTGATCACTGCTTTAAACTTTGTTCTCTGTAACGGTTCATTTCAAAAATTGTTTTCTTTAAGAGTTCTGAAATATGTAAATGAATGTTCTAGATTTTGTATGTGACTTCAAATTAGTGCGGCGTTTACGAAAAATCGAAAATAAAACAAAGAAACATCTAGCTGCCATCACAAACCAGCAAAACAAAGTTGTACCGATACTATCTGCCCAGATACTTTTAAATGTGGCATTTCGTTGTACAAATTAATTTGTCTCAATTATTATTAACTGCAGTCTTTAGGACGTTAATGGGAGCGTTGTGGAGAATAACATTCTAAGCAATCAATACTGAAAGTTTTAATTTCAGTAAAAATAAATTTTATTATTAAATAAGCAGTTTCTAAAAATTATTCAACTTAGTCGGAATAGTCAAAAATATTTTTAATAATGTCTACAGATAGGTCGCACTCCCTATTGCAATCTGTCGAAAAATATTTTTTCTAATAGTTCAAATAACCCAAATACCAAGCTGACTCGCCTGAACATACTATAACACTAATAATTTTTTGCAGATACTTAAAATTCGTATTTACATCACAATGTAGTGCATTCTCTTTTTATGGCCAATCTTCTCCATTGATTGTTTCAACTCTAATAGTGGTTTTTAACCATCTTCTTTTGATATTTAGTAGGGAAATGTAGATCTGTTACGCTATTAAACCATTTGAGGTAGGTGTAATAAAATATGCATGATTATCGGTTTATTTAAATTCTTTGTTCAATTATGGATTATCGGAGGAATTTATTCATACAAATGTTTTTTATATATAAGTTTCCCGATTTACTATTTCCGGTAAATGTTTTAAGGCACTGCATGGACTTGATATTTGGTATGTAACATCTTTTTCTTGTAGTGCCGATCCGTTAACGGATATTAGCGATCATTCTGGCTATTTGTACTTTATTTATCGCGGCTTTAAAAAGTCCCGTTGTTGTGGTATTGTACCATGTTCTTAAATTTTTGAGCCACGATATCCTTTTACTTCCTGGACCTCTTTTTCCTAGTACTTTTTCCTGCACTACAAGCTGAAGCAGTCGATATCTCTCCCCATTTCTCATTATGTGGCCTAAATATTTAAGTTTCCTAGTTTTTTGTAACACGGTGGTATTGGTAATGCGTTGTGTTCAGGAGATTTTTAATATTCGCCTATAGAGCCACATTTCGAATGCTTCAAGCTTTTTTGTTGTTGTTTCATTGAGGGTCCATGATTCTGCGCCATATAATAAAACAGGAAGTATGTAACAGCGCAACGCAACTCAACTCGGGATTTTTCTATTTTGCATTTTATTTCAATGGAGTGATCTCAATTACTATTTATAGCGGTTTATAAGTAATTGTATGCATGCACCCTCTCTATGGGTTTGTCTTTAATTATTAACTGACACGGAGGTATCCCATCTTTAGAGATTACCATAAATTTTGTTTTATTTGTGTTCAATGCTAAACCATATCTTTCGCTTATTTATGTTATTTTAGCCATTAACCTCTGTTGACTTTCCATATTATCTGCGAATATCATCGTGTCGTCGGCATATCTAAAATTGTTTAAACATTCTCCATTTATATTTATGCCATCTTCTGGCCTTTCCAAGGCTTCTTTGAAAATATCTTCGGGGTATACATTAAAAATTATGGGTGAAAAGACACAACCTTCTCGTACACCTTTCTGGATATGTATATCTTCCATTATGTTTCCTTCCACCCGCACGTCCGCTATTTGACCCCAGTACAGATTTGTAATTATCCTTAGATCTCGGTCACCTGCTCCGACCATTTTAAGTAGGTACTTTTATCATTTTACTGTGTCGAACTGTGTCAAATGTTTTATGGTAATCTAGGAAACAAGCGTATACATCGCAGCTCATGTCACGGCATCTTTAAAATAGCACCTGTATGCAGAAGAGAGCTTCTCTTGTTCCCGTTGCATTCCTGAATCCAAATTATGTTTGCCCTAGATACTCTTCACGAGATTTATATATGCGTTGCTGAATGATTTTTAGAAAGGCCTTCAGGAGGTGGCTCATGAGACTTATGGTGCGATAATCAGAACATTGTCTAGTACTTTGCTTCTTAGGGAGAGTTATGAACGTAGATTTTAGCCATGCTTGAAATAATTGTCCTGCGTTATATATGGAGTTGAAGATTCTTGTGAGCCGTTTTAAGCCCTCCTCGCCAAAAAATTTTAGAATTACTGAATGAATATTATCGGGGCCAGTCGCTTTTCCATCCTTCATTTGTACGATAATTTTTCCATGTATGTATCTTCTCGGCTTTATCAATCATGACAATGTTACTACTATCTACGAGTCGTCCTATTGTGTTAGTTTTTGTTAGGCTTTTTTAATATTTCAATTTCTTCACACTGTAAACTATACATGCTTGTTTTGCTTTCCTAATATCTCTTGTATAACATAAACTAACAGTACTGATAGGGGTGTCATTAACATTCAAATTGAATGAATAGCCATTTTAATTTGTGTTCAAGTGTATTGATTTGAAGGGTTGTTCTTTGAGTATTCGCTTTTTTAAAACTTTGAGTGACAAACTGACAGATTTAAATCACATAAGGGGTTTATTCTATTCTGATGCCATCAGATTTCTTACAATTATTTCTGAGTGGCAGTTTCTTCTTAAATTTATCTAATCTCGAAAATTTGTATGGATTTCAAAGTTGTAGAATGTTGTTTTGTATATAAGCAGAAAATACAATACAATTCTGGAAAAACAATTTGATTGACGCTAATAATAAAACAACACTGAGCAATAGTAGATTAAACGCAGTTCTTAAACATTCATTTTATAGTAGGTATATTTTTGAATAGAGCTGATTTTCGAGAAACGCTTAAGAAAAAAGTAGTTTCAACAGATCGGTTTACAAAACGTGTAAGCTGATAGTGACACATTTTCAGAAAATTACCGAGTAGTTACGTGTAAAGTTGGGTTATATTATTGTGATTGTCAAGATAGTTGAAAAAAGTAAACCCTGTACATCATTACAAATGTAAATTACACATTCATTAATTTTTATTAGTATAATTAACATATTATTATTAAAATAAGTATTACCCATAAAAAGTTCACTACATGATACACAAATTAAAAATTACAATATTTAGAATTCCAAATCTCAAAACTTCATAAATTAAAAAAAAAAATTAATTTGCAAAGTAAAATAATCCAAATACGGTAAAACCAATATAAAAGTAATTTGGCAGTGAGGAGTTTAGTTTCTAGAACGAAAAGTAAACAAAAAACACTTCAAGAATAAATAAAGTTCTAATAAGTTCTTGAATGAAATGGCAAGTAATCCTCATTATAATTTACAGCAATCTGCCTCCCGCTAACTATTTATCAGCATCCAGTATTTGGGAACATAAATACATGAATTGACAACGAATCCCTGCCTAAGTAAGATATAAGGTGATAGATTTATTAAAATTGTAATAAAATAACTTCTGAAATCGTCCTACGAAACGGACATAAGTAAAATAATAGTTCTTAAATTAACTTAATTGATTTTATTCCCTTCACGTGTTAAATTATTGTTTTTTAGAACCTTATCTCAATTATTATTGGAAACTTACTCATCCGTCTTACCTTGAAGGTAGTTTGCCCAGTATATAAGTTTTATGAACGAATAGTGTACACCTTTTAAATACTACACCCCATACAGTGTCACGCTTCTGAAAGCCCTTTAAAATATTTTGGTTCTGTACTTAATTATATTCTGCACTCCGGTGGATTTTGAAAAACGAGGATCACTATTATATTTTCTTTGATTGAACATGTTTGTTGAATATGTGGTTATTGGGAAGGTGCCTTCGATAACATTGACAGATTTGTTCATAACAAATTTGACAATATCATACAAGGACCTACCAACAGGGTGTCTATAAATGATAATCATAAAGGTATGATGTAGATACTTTTCGGCAATTATTTTCCGCTCGCTTCATACTGACTGCATTGGTCTTATTACAGAAATTCCGTATTATTTTTGTAGACAGAGCAATAATTCAAAAGTTATAGCAAGATACAAGTAGTGGAGGAAAATGGCGAAGGTAAATACATTTATTACCGTTGACAAAGAAAGGTATACCGGGAAAGATTATAAAAGAAATAATGTATGCTTAAACTTTACCACTGTTACTTACCGAAGCATTTGCTCTGATTAGTGGCACGGTCGATGAACACTTTTGAGCTGATGACATTTCCAAATGGAAGGAACATTTGCATCAGTTCTGCATCACCAAACTCTTGAGGTAAGTGATAAATGAAGAGGTTGCAGCCCTCAGGTCCAGAAATGGAGCAACCTATGGCCGATAGATAAGAAAATAGTTATGTTATGTATCAATAAGTGGAAAACAAACGTTCCCATTAAAATTAATTACAATGGGTTGGAAATATAAGCCAATTTAAATTACAATCTAATTCTGAACTGCTACTTGACTAAGGATATGCCAGTGACTTTTCGGAATATTTTAAAACTTGTTTAAGTCCGAGTAAAAACTAGAAAAACGTCTAAAGGTACGTCTAATTTGAGCACACCAACACAACAATGAAACAGTGGCGCTGGACTGTAGCCAATGCTGTACATTCAGTGCAGTATAACACCAAACACAAAGGACTTGATGCAACATCATAATATTTAACATGTAAAAAACAACGAATAAATTTATTATTAAAGCTTGTTTAACTAAGCAATGTTTTAATTTGGCTGCGGAAGTCATGGAGTTCTAAGTTTAATATTTAAAATTTATGATCAATTTTGATGCCTTACCTTCCCTCTGCGTAGGAACAACTGCAGACATTGGTGGAGGAATTGCCTGCGGGATCTGGCCGTATACCGCAGGATAAGCTGCCGACAAATGTGAACAAATCACACCAATACTTGTCCATCGATGCAACCATGCATGCTACATTACCAGTCATTGAACTTACATGATATTTCTTACTATGATAATTACAAACTCCACGAAGGCACAAAGCGCTTCAAATATATGATATTCAGTCAATTTATGTTTGTTTCCCGGAACTTTGTAAAAAAGTCCAAATATACATTTTTCAATGGGGTTTTAATACAGAAGAGCATTTACAATTTTGAAACAGTTTGGTAGTTATAAATTTGTTAAAATCTAAGAAAATTTAGGTATTATCAGAGTTGAAAAGTAGCTAGCCACTCTTTTTGTAGCTGTAGCTACGTTTTCGCTACGTAAATTTGATTAAACTAACAAGAACTTATTTTTCTCTAGAAATTTTTAACATGAATCCGAAACAACAACTAGAAGAAAACACATTTAAAACGTTAACTTCAATTGCCTATAAGCAAAGGACCTAACTTAAAGATGAAAAGTATTCCAATTATAGACAACATTAGGTTTGGAAAGATCTCAGTAGTAGAGACCACGAATAACATAGGTCCTAGTAATAAAATTTAATGCTGTACATCCTCTACTGGCATTGTTAAATGTCGAATTTAATCTTTGCTTTTAGTTTGTTAAATCTTGATAAAATAATAAGTGATTCTGATAATTTGTGTTGTGGACTTACTAGTAGTATTATAAAAATATGTTACAGCGATGGTTACGCTTTCATTAAATTCGTTTAAAAAGTAGCCAAGAAGTAGCTACTTTAATCCTAGCTATCGTGTAGCTAGCTACTTTGGAAAACAGCTTGCATCATATTTTAGCTACAAATTTTGTCAAATAGCTTGTTCTGCAGCTCTACTTACTATTTAAAAATAAGTTTCCCAACACTGATTATTGTACATGCTCTTGTAACTGGTAATTTCGCCCACCATTCTTGTAATATTGTAAGTATTTAAGTAATGAAATTATTTAAATTACTATCTACATCACTACCAACAATTAATTATACAACCGGTTACACGGCAGGTAAGGTACGTTGTTTGCTAAAGCAAAAGTATAAGAAATAAAAGAAGACAGTATACACATCACACATACATGTGCAGCCAACTACTGGATAAAAACATCTAGTGCAACAATCAGCATGGAAACAACAATCTAGAACGTACACAGATACAGAACAAACACATACATAAAATAAGAAGCACAATGTACAAAATGAAGCAATATGGTTAGTAGTATGAGACACCGACTACATTAACATTCAGCAAAACTTACCAACTCCAGGATACGGTTGCATGCCAGGATATGCTGCATGTTGAAGTGCTGCTTCACCGTTGGGCAACCCTTGCGCTGGAATGGACAGATGAAGCGCATCTACATTTCAATAAGCTCTGTCCTCACTCTTACATTGTTGTGAAATTAGTTGGCAGGTTGTCCTACTGTATAATTTTAAATAACAAGACTACATGCTACAAAAATAATAAAACCGAACAAATTTTTGCCAATGAAGTATTTGTTTCATCTATGGAAAGAAGAAATACATGTAGTTAATGGACTCCCTGGTGACAGATTGATAGATTTCTTTGGTAAATGTAAAATGTTGTTATACAGGCAGATTTATTTCTCTCCGTTTCTTTTGCAGCGAATTGTCTTAATTCTGAACAAATCAAAAATTTGCTGCAGTATAAAGTATTTACAACAAACCTGGAAAGTATATCTTGGAAGTGGTTCATAAAATACTAAATATTCCAGATTTGGATAACATTAGTGCTCGACTGTCATTGTGCTTTTTATAATTGTTTTATAGAGATGTTTCGCGGTTGTTTAAAAGTTTTTAATTTCCAAACAAACTCTTTTCCCATGGGATTTCTCCCAGAAACTTTTCCAAGGACACAGGGTTTCAGTTTGTATGTTCTTGAAAATGTAGAGAATTGTTTTCTTAGCTGTTTAGCCCTTTTATATGTTTTTTCTTTTGGGAACAAAATTTTTAAGATATTTTCTCTCAGAAAGGAAAATTTCTTTTTTATTATACCTGAATCATAATATCTGCTTTTAACACTAAAAAGCGTGCAAAAAATGGCTTTTAAAACATTAGTGCTTTAAAGTTGCCTAGGTAACAACACAACATTCACTTGTTGGCCATCGAGTTGGATAATTTTTCGAATTCCTTGCAATACGCTTGTTTAGATTTCGCGGGGATTAATCGCTGTTCAGCTTGTTCGGCTAACATTCTAATCTCGGATGAAACATCCTCGTTTTCGTTTACTTTGTAATTCACGAACACAAAGTCGAAATAAATTTCTTAAATCAACAAATTTATAGTAAATATACATAGCAACGAAACAACAACAAATGCTAACCGTTTCTATATAAACGATGAATGACATAATGACAAGACTACTTCGAAAAAGGGATTTCAATTTCCTTTTTCTGTTATAATCTTTAGATTGTAGTGCAGGTATAATAATAAATAGCGTATAATACTCGTGTATAAGAGCCTTTAAAGCACTGCTCCGTTAAAAGGCACTCGGCTTCGCCTCGTGCTTTTAAACCAGTCGCGTGCTTTAAAGGCTTGCTTATACACTTGTATTATAATATACTATTTTATTATACCTGAATCATAATCTCTGTTTTTAACACTAAAAAGCGTGCAAAAAAGGGCTTTTAAAACACTAGTGCTTTAAAGTTGCCCAGGTAACAACACAACATTCACTTGTTGGCCATCGAGCTGGATAATTTTTGGTATTCCTTGCAATACGCTTGTTTAGATTTCGCGGGAATTAATCGCTGTTCAGCTTGTTTGGCTAACATTCTAATCTCGGATGAAATATTCTCGTTTTCGTTCACTTTGTAATTCAAGAACACAAAGTCGAAATAAACTTCACAAATCAACAAATTTATAGTAAATATACATAGCAACGAAACAACAACAATTGCTAACCGTTTCTATATAAACGATGAATGACATAATGACAAGATTACTTCGAAAAAGGGATTTCAATTTCCTATTTCTGTTATAGTCTTTAGATTGTAGTGCAGGTATAATAAAAAATAGCGTATAATACTCGTGTATAAGAGCCTTTAAAGCACTGCTCCGTTAAAAGGCACTCGGCTTCGCCTCGTGCTTTTAAACCCGTCGCGTGCTTTAAAGGCTTGCTTATACACTTGTATTATAATATACTATTAAAAGGTTCTTTGTATGAGTTAAGCATCTTTAAGACACTTATTGGGATTTTTAAATCTGTATTGGACAGGTAGGTTTTTTTAGAAGGACCTTAAGACGCTTTTAAACATCTTTTTAAAAGGAAAACTCTTTCCCGGGAGGTTCCTTAAAATGCAGTTTAGGGTTCTTGTGTTGGTTTCCTTTAGGGGTAATCAGTTGCTTTTGATAGGCTCCGTTACAAACTTTCATTTATGCTGGTACTATATCCTTTTTAAGCATCTTTTATATCAATTTCATTTTTGGTAAAGAAAAATCTTTTTGTTGAAATTTCTTGAAGATAACTCTTTTAGTATAGTTTTGTGTCACTTTTTTATTGCCTAAAAGACTATTTTCTTTCAAAGGGATTTTATATAACCCACTACATCGTTTCCTTTTGGAACGAGTTATTTTCAAAAAGCTTCCTTAAAATGTTTTCTATCTTCTGTCGATTTTCTTTTGGAAGAAAGAATTCTTTTCCACAACTTTCTAACGAGTCTTGTTAGTATGCTTCAGAACACTTTTCGCACGTGTTAAAAGAAAAATTTTTCCGGTTGGGCAGTAGAACCCGTTTCAGGAGGCTTTCGTCTCACCGTTTCTTGTACTACTCATACAAAATATGTTTTGAATTGTATTTCCTTTAGTTTCAAAGTTTAAAAACATTTATATTTTGTTGCAATAAACAATATGCCAGCCAGGAAACGTAAAATTGGCAGCAGGTTAGGTTGCTACAATATGTTTTTATTTGCAATAACAACATGTTAAATCTATAGAAAGCAGGAAAATCTATACGAACGGTTTTATCAATACTATATAGAAATTACTAAAAGATTTTAAGGCGACATTTAATGGAAGGTTAATGAGACTGTAGCTTGGGCGGTTGCAATGTGCACTAATTTATTAAGCCAGTGGTCATTCGCACAGGAAAATCCAACTCAATCAACTTGATAGCGCCGCACAATAAACATTAACTGCGGGCACCACTGCAACTAAATCCAACCCTGATCCTAATTCAGTTCGTGTAATGAAGTTAATCATTAAGTCGGCGTCACAACATTATCGTGATACATTTAAGCGGCGAAAATAATGAATCAAGAACATTTCCTTATTTTTCAAATTATAAGTAATCAGACCCAAATAGATAAATTAAATAATTAGAAGAAAGATATGAAACGATCCAGCGCTCGATACGCACTGTTGTACTTAAGATGTTGCATCAAACATGTTTGAAAAACGTTTCTGTATTTTCCATTCTATCTTAAATACAAAAAATACAAAACAAAGGTTAGAGGTTTAAATATTTCTATCGAGACGGCATCATTGAGTTGAACAAGATTTTACTCCAGAAAAAAAAGAAGAAGGTATTACGTTTTGGGAATGATCGGTCGACTATATGTTTCAAGACTGACAAAAATTGTTTATTGCGCGATGCATGGGAAAACCAGAAATAGTTGTAAAACCGCATACGACGGTAAATACAGATACATTTGCAGAGACGGATTGGAAAAAATAGCTAATAATTTGAAACCAGTTCCCAAGATTGCAGAACCGAATTAGGGTTCACATAATTTATATGAATTCTGCAGCTTAAGTAAACGTTCGATACACTATTAAAACATCTAAACGTAATTTCTAGCTACTAAAATTTTAATTATAAGGGATATGAATGAACAAAACAATAAATTCAAAAGAAATCTGAGAGCAAGCATTCTGTTTATATTTCAGCTCCTGGAAATCTTATGTACTATTTACTGCCTTAATCATTTCCCCATCTTGCTACATTGGTAAAAAATTTTGCAATATATATTACCGACTTAATAAGGGGTTGAGGAATAACAAAGATTACCCAAATTTACAAAATCCCAGAGTATCATTTTAGAAATAAGGTTAAAAAATATAGGCCTAGAGCAACTATTCATAACCTAACCCAACATGTTAACCATATTCAATCTTGCCTTGCAGTGCATCTGCACCATTACCTTGACAGAATTCTGTAAGTGGCCTGACCACTCCGTCTCTGGACATTGGCCTCGCGAACTTGGGATTTCTCTAGGCGAGAACTTTCCATACACGCAGTTCAGTATCGTCGCGCAGAAGATGAAGCAAAGTTGTTTACTGTTTAGTGTGGTGTTGCTGTTTGCAGTGCCAGGAATATTTGGAGAATGTGTAATTGAAAGTGTGCAAGGTATACCACAATATATGTGTAATTCGTTGCAAGATTTAGAAGACCAAGGAAATTCAAATGCTTTCGACGTGTCTATAAACAAACCTAGCGACACTTCCAACAGAATCCTGCACATAAAAGTAGTTTTATTAGAAGATACTGCTAGTGACGAGATTAGTCCCGAAATTATTAAGTTTCTCAAGGATATAGCTAGCTTTCTTAAGGACAATCATGAGGTTGGTACCTTATCGGCCAGATTTTTCGTAAATTTACCAATCAAAGAATTGGAATTACAGCATAACGGAATTACTAACATTGAACTTGGTGCGTTTTCCACATTAGGAAAATTGCAAAGGTTGTTTGTTGTCGATAACAGATTAAGCATTGTGAAAAATGGACTTTTCAATAATTTACCGGTACGCATTCTGGCTTTGTCAAGAAATAGAATATCCCACATAGAAAAAGATGCCTTCAAGGGCATGTCCAAGCTGAATCAGTTGCATTTGGACGGAAACCTACTGTCGGAGTTTCAACCCGAAGTTATAATGAGCCACCCTCAGGTGCTTCAAGAATTGCTGCTTCAGAATAACTACATCACTGATCTCGATCGAAACATACTCAAAGGTTTAAGTAATTTGAAATACTTAAATTTAGATCGCAACAAGATTTCTCGTTGCTTAGCCTACACATTCGACGAGATTTCGAATATCGAAGTGTTGGCTTTGGGTAATAATTTACTACAAGAGTTGAAATCAGAATCTTTTCCAACAAATGGATTACAAAAATTGCAAAAACTATACATTCACAACAATCGTCTGTCATTTTTGACTACCTTGGTGTTAGAAAAACTATCAAAATTGGAGCACATTCGTTTTGCGGGAAACCCATGGCAGTGTCCCTGTTTGGAAGCCCTTTTGACATGGTTATACGATCATAGGGTGCAACAAAAATGCGACCAAGACTATTTCAATGGTACGCGCCCTGTTTGTGTTGTTAACGAAGTACATCCACTTAGGTGTGTTTATGAGAATGATAGTTCTAACTATCAAAAGTTCAGGGAAACTAATGATAAATCCCCTCAAAATGTTGAGTGTTTGTTATAAAATTTGCCAGTCTATATGATGTGAGTATTTGTATCTTATGTAGAACGTTTTCTTACATTGTATGAACTGTAAGCGTGGTTTTAAAATCGCAATAAACATGATTGATTACAGTGAACCTTATTACGAAGAATGGGCAATGTAGAGTAATTATTTATATCGATACTAAATAAATAAATAGTCGTAATCTTGTAAAATTGATAGTGCGGATAAAAATACATATTTATACTACATGAAATTGAATGTTGTCAAAATGAGAAAGTATCGCTCTTTTGCTCAAAGTAAAATGATTCCAAATTATGATCATAGCATTTAACGAAATAAAATCATTATTTTTTAATTTGCAAGTAAAGAGAGCAGTCGAATTTATGGGGGGGGGGGGTTTCAACTGTTTTGGAATAATTTAAAAGTGTTTTAATTTATCATAAGCATAAATATTATGAAAAGTTATAATAGAATTAATAAGATAAATTTTATAAATAAATATGTATGGTTTATTCACCAATCACTAAATAAATACAAAACAATAAATGGTTTCTTTGAGAAGCACTCAATATTTTAGATTAATATCAGCAGGTTTTTTAATAAAAATTAAATTAAATAAAAATATGTCTTCATTAGTTCTAGGCTGAGCATATATTGCTTTTACTTCCCGTTGGTATTTCGAAAACAGGGTATGGGGCATACCCCTTGGAAAAGAGACGCCCTGGGCAGTAGTCCACATATTTCTTATTATTACCGCCCCTGATGTAATGCTAAAAGTGGAAAATTCAATTTATTCGGCTTTAATTTAAACTACCCACTGGTATCAAAGATGGCTTTTAGGATATTTTATATCGGTCTCTTTAGGATAGGCAAACCTTCTATTTTGTTTAGACTTTTCAAAATATTTTATATTGCTTTCCTTTTTGAAAAGCAAAGCTTTCTTAAATTTAGTATTAAATCCTTATACAGTGTGCCCATTTATATCCTGTAATTCTCGATTATTTACAGTAGGGACGTACATATAATTTCATAAGTGACTTTTCAATTATGTGACTAATAACATTATAAATAGGAAAAACAGTTGGTAGCAAGATTGAAAAAACCTCACGTTTGATATTAATTTCAGGCCTACAATTTTATCGTATTGAAATACTTACCTACTGTAGTAATAATGTATTCTAGTTGTGGGAAAAATGTTGATGCAGCGGCGCGACACTTTTGGAAATCATCTGAAAGGTATCTTCCCTTCCATTTTGAAAAAAAATTGTTTTCTGAAGACTTTTTATAATTTCTGATATATCATATTTCTTTAGGAAAGAATTCTTTTCTGGAAGCTTGCTTAAGAGTCCCTTTTATTTCATGTAATAACTTACTTCTGGAAATTTTCTGAAAGTCTTTGTAGTATCTTTCCATTTTCTTCTGGAAACGAAACCGTTATTGCTTCAGACGTTTTTTAGGATCATTGATATATCACCTTTCCATTGGAAAGAATTCCTTTCTGGAAGCTTATTTGCAGGTCCTTTCTAAAATAGTTTATTTCACGACCCCTTTGGAAGGACCATTTTTTTCTGAAAGTTTCTTTATATGGTTTGTAATAACTTTTATACATATTTTTTTTTGTGGAAAAAATATCTATTGCATTTCCTTTTTAAAAATAAAACACTGTTGTCTGAAAATTTAATTTAGTGTTCTAAAAGAAAATAGTTGTCTAAAATGTTGTTCCTTGGGAGGTCTTTCTAGTCGCTTTCGATACGCCAGGAAGAACTATTGTCTGGAGCATTTATAAGAGACATCTTGGAATCGTTTTGGAATTAGAACTATTTTTCATAAGAAAGTTCCTTTGTAAAAATATTTTGTATGGCCCTTTTTTTCAATACGTTTCAGTAGTTTATCCAAGGGATTTAAAATATAGGGTTCTCCAGTTGTTTGTTAACAAATAGGAACCTTTATCATACAAATTCCAGAATAATCAGGGATTTACATGGTGTTTTCTAGTATTGTTTTGTTGTTAGTGTCGAAAATAGTTTTTTCCATCATTACATGAGATGATGCAAATATATCGAATAAAAATAATTAAATAACATTTCTTATTGTGTTCATGAGGACAACCTGCCAGGTTAGAAATAATGTATACTTACGAGCTGGATACGTTTGAGGGATGCCATTTGTATAAACAGCCTCAGTACCTCCTGGTTGACCGTTGGGTGTCTGAGCAGCTATATTAAAGGTTGGCATGGTAGGTGAAGGCAAACTGGGGATGGTTCCATTGACGGGTTGTCCTGAACCTGTACCTACGGCAACATCAGCAAGAATTTTTATCAAATATATTTTGCAGATTGCATGTTTAATTTTTACTTAAACTTCATCACCCTTGATTTCTTCTTATATTTGTTCGGCATGTTACATTTATACTTAGCTGATCCCAAACAGGGAACAAGACGAAAGTATGAAAAGAGTGTTTAATTTGTTAATCTTGTTATCCCTTAGAAATTAAATTTTCCAGATCAACTCAACCATACATAAGACACACATTTGGAAATATAAAATTTAATAATTAAAATTTTTTGTAAACCCATGAGCACGAAGACAACAATAAATTTGACTTCAATCTAATAATTGTTGTTTGTTAGTTCCCGTGGCAAATAACGTAATTTTGCTTATTAATATGGAACATGATTAAACATTTAGATAAATAAAGACGTATCTCTCACCTGATGTGGGCGGAACAACAGAATTGGCCATTCCATTAAGGGTGGCGTGTGGTATTTGAGTGGCCAAAGCAGCCATTGGATTGATGTATGTACCCTGTGCAGTCGCTGCTGCCATTAAAGCTGCTTGTTGCTGCAAACGAATTAGCAAGTTAATTTGCTTGAACTAAAATGTATCTTTTAATGGGTAAAAACTTTCGTCTTATTAATATGCAACGAGTACAGCTTTTCAGTAAAAAATATGTAGCTGCTTGGAACTCTAGTGTTGTAAATAGCAATGCAAATCTATGAATCTTTTAGGAGTTTTTATGCTCAATGTACTTACTTTATTTGATGACTAGACTATTAGCAAAATTCCTCGAGAGAATTTACCCTCTTTGCATAATTACGTGAAAATAGAGTTCAGCTTGCTTTTAGCTCTTTAAGAGGAAACAATTAAAAATATATTCGGAATTGATATAACATTTTTAAAGCTTTTTATTACGAACTAATGATTCTACAGAAAGAAACTTTGTTGTGTTCAAGCAGTTTTAAAAATAAAATTTAAGGATGTTGAAGTTTTCGACTTTGTGTCTACGATGAATCATAGGTTGATGTTTTGACGTGACTATAGTACTTGTTTGAGTATTGCAATCTATTATCTAGGAATACAAGTGGCTTCGTTAGAGTTGTAAACTATACTTTGTACTGAATTGTATTAATTAACGTTAATGAAGCCGTCGGTTGTCCCAGAGCTACGTAAAAAGCTCAAGTTTCTCTTCTGGTAGGTATGTATTTATGAAACCAACAAAGGCCATGAATCTATTCCTTTGAAATTTCGTACTGTTCAAACATATTAAGCCTGGGTAGGTAGGCATAATTATGCTTATATTTCAAAAAGGATTCCCCGTCCTCTGTGGAGCACACTAAGTTGCTTTCAAATTTACCTGTGCGTAAGCTCCGTAGGCTCCAAACTGGTTGAACACGAAGGGGTTGAGGAGACTCATGTTTCCGGCCATCTGCTGCATGCGTCTCAACTGGCGTTCCTTTTCAGTATCTGCAAACTTTACCACTAGGCTGGAAGAGGCTCCCTGAAATAACAAATACAATTAAACTGCAATTACGAACGGCCGAAGAAAGAGCTTCCTAAAACTTTAACTTAACTAAGGGTCCATTCGTAAAGGCGTAGTCAAGTGTATCGAAGTTCCTTAAAAATAACATTGTTTCTATGGAAATTGCTATCGCTTCTTTTGTGAGCTTCGAAACGTTTACCAAATTGAAACTTTCTAAAGTAGCGATTTTCTCCTCCAACTCTTTAGGCAAAACCACATTTTGTTGGGTTTGAATTATTTTTTAACAAGCCTTTGGAGAAGGTAACAGAAATTTATAGATTTGTATTTTGGATTGTGATTCTTCTAAATTCAAACACAACTTTTGAAATAATATTATAATGTAGGACTTCATAAAATATTAACATTATGGATCATGCTTTATAATTGGGCATAATAAGGAATTGCCAATATGCTTTTGCAATTAAAATTATATCCGAAATTCAAGAATATGTACTTTTGAGTAATTTTGAACCTTAGTTATGTTATTGTTAATGGATATTCTATACCCATTTTTCAGCACAGGTTTTCAAAAACGATAAGCTATACTTTGGCATTTAGCAACAAACATATATACTGTAGACTTGCCTACTATATATTATTTCAGAAAATTGTAACAAAATTCTTACCATAGATTTTGATTTAGAAATTGCAAACATTTTTGATGTGGGCTATCTCTATGGTTCGTTTATTTCCTAATATGTACAGTATATTATAATGCTTATTAAATATTCAAAATATATGTCAATATCTTTACCAGCAGGAAAAGAGAAGTAATTCTAAATGCTCAAACAGCCGCAAGGTTTCCAATTTTTAACCTATATATTTCAGCAAATAATTTTGTAATGTATTTAAAATTCTGCAGGTTAAAATGTAATTTTAACGATAATATGTTATACGTATAAAACATATGTAATGTCCTTTTTCGGTTTGGGTATGTTTTTACAAAAACCATAGTATTTAGGAATCAATTTGGTTATAACGATTCCGATTAAGTATTTCCGTTAAAACAAATCAATTTTTCATTCCTTTACTGCGGTAGGTAAGTAAAAATGTGTATTTTTCTGACATTGACACGTTTGAAGACTATGTGAGAATGTAATGGTTTAATAGAAAACGTTTGGATTTTATATCTCCGTATTGCTTAACATATTTAGAATGAAAATTAAAATATTGATATGATTAGGTACATACACGTATGCAACGTAGAACAGATGCAACATTGATAAAGTAATGAGAGATAATGCTGTAGAGCAATGTTGTCTTCGGGAATAAAAGTGTATGTAAGTTTTTTCTTTACATCAGCAATTTAATAGTAAGTAAGATCCCTCGTAAATACAAGAAATTTTCATTAAAATATAATCTACTAAGTTCCTGTAATCTTGCAATTTCCATTAGCTATATAGAAAGAGCGTTAAAGGGAAGTATAAAACAGCCTCATGCATGTTTAATATTTTACCCACAGGGTCACTTCGTTCTTGCAGCTAATGGGACGCCTTATTTAATTTGTATGAGAATGAAGTTACGGTTGAAAACGCTCGGGAGTTTCAGCATTTTAAGGAAGAGAAAACTAACTCTTACGTTCGCCATGGTGGGAGGGGCTCAATTACGGCCTTTTTAATGCACTGCATGAGAACGATTGCGGAGAAAATTTCAAACGTCACGAGTTGGACAAACAGGGTTTTTATTGCGCTGTGGTATTTCTGACACCCACTCTAAATTCCCGGCGACCCCAAGCATCCTGCGGCATTCAATAACAGAATGTCTCTTCGACGGTGCGCTGATCCGATGAGGAGACATGTGGAATTGGATGGCGTTCTCCAACCGGGCTCGGATTTAACGATCTCTAATAGATTTGTGCGAACAGCAGCGCAAAGGAAAGCTCTTGTCAGAGAGAGATTGTGACCAGGCTGCTGCCTCTGCCTCTCTGAACCCTCACCAATTGAATCGCTCCTTTGGATCAGCGCCGGCTTTTCTCCAAAACTGCTTTATTGACAGTTTTATATAAAATATTTTTAGAACCACTTTGAGCTCACGATAAGTAAAATTCACAAAACGGGGGACACGCATAAACCTCCAGAAATTTGCACGCGCCATTGCACAAAAAGTTGCGCGCAGAAAATGCGTGTCCTTTCAATCATCCAGCACGCTCCAAGCCGACCGCAGAGTACTTGCAGGGTCTCGATTCGACAATTGCGTGAGCCTTCCCGAGGAGCTCGCAGGGTACTGAAGGGAAACGCGAAGCAGTACGTTAATAAACAATGATAAATGATTTACATGTTGCAGTGGCTGCCTAGATATAATTGAGTGTGGAGTGGTTCGGTTCAAATAAGTAACTGACCACCTGTTGACGCTGGAATGCTAACAGTTTTTCCTCGCGGTTTACGAATACCCGCATCTGTTTCCACACTGGTCTCCCACGTGCAAGAAATCCTGGAGCGTGTCCAGAATGTGTGGCGAGAATCGGGATTTCTGTGTTAATGTAAATGGATTATTCATTTGGACGGAACCGAGTTTTTCTCCCTGCTTTCGTCCACCATTTTAATTTTTCTTCGTTTTTGCTCGTTTCTGTCTTCATTCGTAATAAACATAAAAAAGTCGCAACGTAACGCTCATGTATTACTCCCAGAAAGATCTTTTTTTTAGTATTTTTAAAATGTATCAGAATCATGAGTGTGCAAACTTCCAATCACCGCTGATTGTACAAGTTTTTTTACGTTACCTCTCAAGAAATTTCTATCCTAAGAAAATTTAGAATAAACGCTGTTTGAAAAAGTTCAACCGAGGGTAGAAGGGTACAGGAATAAATGCAAAGAAAAATATTTAAATTGTAGCAGAAATTAATAAAAGACTAAAGAAACGGAAGCAGAGTGACAAGCAGAAAAAATAGGAACGGGTAGAAATGAGATTTAATTAAATGAGGAGAGGAGAAGAAGATGAAGAGTTAAAGCAAGAGTAAGAAAGAAATAGAAGGAGAAGAAAAATATAAAAAGAAAGATTAAGAACAAATGGAAAGTAGAGAAATAGGAGATAAAGAAGAAAACGAAAGATATAGAAAAAGAAAGGTTGCGGATAACGTTCAATAAACTTCTTGTTATTAATAGTAAATATGTTTGTTTTTTTGGCTTACTTTTTGGTTCA
>JABXWE010014922.1:0-36079 GCA_014611495.1 Limonius californicus | reverse complement strand
AACTGAAACAGTTAGAGTAAATGTGACTGGAATTTCCTTAATTTAACAAACTTTTCAGGCTCTAGACAAGTTACTTTTTTTGCCAGTTGAACAACCTGTCACCTAGGCAACTAGCAAGGTCGCCATTTTATAGTTTTTTTTCAAAGTTAACTCTATCTACACATATTTTTTAGCTGTCACGTTTACGTAATGAAACCGAGTCGCAGAAAATTCCATTAAAATGTCAATTAAAGAGGTACATTGAACTTGAATGAAATTCTGTTTAAATTGCCTAACTAATTTTCTCTCAAACAAATTTTAGCGTAATTTCATGTAAACGTGTTTGTCTACTTGGTGAAAATTGTATCTAATTTATACCGCATACTGAAACACGTTTATATTAAAGGGTTCTACCCTCTATTTTCTGTTTTCGTTTGGTGAACATACTAATTATTGAATTTAATTTGCGCATTTAATTATGCAATATATGAAATCAATTACCATAATTAATGTATTTAAATAAAAATAAAATAATAATAAATTAAATATTTAAAATATGTACTAAGTTATGTTAAATATGAAAATATATATGCAATATATGCAGTCCGCCCATGTTAAAAATTAATTAATATTCAAAATATGCACTCAATTATCAGAAACATACCTCAAAATACGTACAAATGCATTTAACTATAGAACATATGCTCCAATAAAGAAATTTAATTATAATAGTATATGCAAAAAACATACCTCGCATTGTATGTTTAGTGTAAAGTACTCATTCAGCAAAATATGCACTTAAATATGCAAAATAAAACCTTAAATGTGCCGCATATGTATTTATCAATAACTTCAAATACGTTGTAATTAGCAAAAATTGTCATTAGCAGTGCAATAGGTTTGGTGATAGCCTAGTTGACAGCTTGGGCTTGGGCGCGATTCCCCAGCAATATAAACTGCTCAAAAATGAATAGGAATATTGTAATATACAGCATATATGTGCATACGTATATGTATTTGGCAGCTAATGGTCGTTTATTATTGATAGTTAGAGCAAGCGGCAATGTTTGATGTTAAAAAACAAAAATCAATCGAATCCAGTTGCAATTGTTTAACTGTATTAGTGTCTAGTCGAGTTTGTGCGTTTGACTGAATAATCTTTCCTGTCTTCGTAAGATCTTTTTTGTTCACTGTTTTTTTATTTGTGTGTTACATTTATGTTCTTAATAATAAACAACAATGCAGTGAAACCATTTAACACTACAACAACGAAATTTAGCCGTTGCTATGTACCAAAGAGGAGGTCGCCAGGTCGAGATTGCTGATATGTTAGGAATCACGCAGAGCATAACTTCACGTACTCTTTCCCGCCTTAGAGAAACAGGTACGACTGCAAAAAGGTCTGGAAGTGGATCTTTTCCATCACAACAGCTCGTGAGGATCGACTTCTGGTAATTATACAAGAATGCACCCCTTTTCAACTGCTCGACATCTACAGTTAGTGCTACAGAATGCCACAGGAAATCGAGTCTCCGACCAAACTGTGAGAAATCGATTTTTTGTGGTAGGAATTACCTTATACCGCCCCCTGAGGTATCCTGCAACAACTGTGGCTTAACGAAGACACCGGGTGGAATGCTCAAGACGTAGGCTTGAAGAAGCGCCACCGTGGGATCATATATAGTTTTCGGAGAGACAATATCTGGAATATTCAGCAATGATAGCCGGTGTCAAAGAGTATATCGTAGTGCCGGATATCGTACCTACGTCAGTATACCCCATCAGTCGTTGCCTTTGGTGGTGGGAGTCTTACGGTATGAGCTGGAATTTATTTAAGGTAGCGTACTGACCTCCACATCTTTAATGGTTCACTCACGGGCCAACAGCTGAAAGATTTATTGCCGGCACTGTGGCATCGAATTCCACAAGAACATATTGATAGTTGCATTGAGAGTATGCCAGCAAGGTGTAGAGCAGTTACTACTGCCAGATGAGGTCCACGCGGTATTAGAATTTAATAAATGAAAGTTAAGTTAAAGGAGACAATAACGATTTTCATTATCTATAATATTGTTAAATTTCTTCTTTAAACGTACATTTGTTGTAACTTTCATGTTCATTACTAAAAAGACGTTACATTTAGTTGTTTTTGTATTTTCTTATTCTAAATGCAATTGATGCTGCTTTTAAGTGTCTGACACTGCAATACCCCTATTCATTTTTGAGTAGTTTACATATACATATACACAATTTCCCAGTCCGGTTGGAAACTGTGTAATCTTAGTGCAAAAATCTTTTCTGGAATTTTTTTCGTTCGGACTCGAAATTCAATTGTAGGTCCTCCTTGTTGCAACATTAGCGCCACGGAGAAGCACATGGCGGAGAAGAAGCCGTTGCCCAGCAGAGGGACCATGAGATTGTTATTGTTACTGATGATGATGATAAATGCAATATGTTTATTCAACATACGAAAAATGCATATAAATATGGAATACATGTACTGAAAAGAATTAAAATATTAATAATTAGAATTAACACTACTACCACCTTGACTAAAACAAAACTACAAGCTTTCGTCAACAGATGCCTAAGATACATCCTCTGAATTTGGCGGCAAGATAGAGTGTCAAATCAAAAGCTAATGGAAAGAACGAGCCAACAAGACGTAAACGTAGAAATCTGGAAAAGAAAATACGGGTAGATTGGTCACACTTTGAGGAAAGGCAAAAAAGAAATTTTCAGAATAACACTAGATTGGGACCCACAAGAAAGAAGGAAACAAGACGAAGGACAACATGTAGATGGAGGAGGATTGCAAAAAACAGAGACATTGGAGAAACTTCGTCAATGCCCTATGTGCCTTACGGAAATAATGGAACTTGTATGTATTAATGCTAATAAGGCTGGGACGGCTCAGTGGCAAGAGAGTCAGGCTTTGGACGTAATAGTCAAATGGTTCTCTGTTAAAGTGACTCCGGGAGTCAGTAAAATTTTCTGATTCCACTTGTGGTCGGTCCTGGGCCCTGGTACTGGTCTCTTATTTGCGATTGGAGATCAAGGTAATCGCATTCCTCGTGCTATGGTCACACTAGCGAAGTGACAAGCCTCTACACGTCACAAACTAGCCTAGTCTTGCTCCATACTACTTCGAACTGCGGTAAGCAATAAGCGGTCCAAACGAGAATTAGAATAATGAATCAATGATTGCTAATAAAATATAACAGCTCTTCGGCCAAAATAGTCAGTAAATGATACTAAATTATACAAATTGATTACGAATTACCTAAAATTAGTACATAATTAAGGAATATTGCATTCAAGATTTATAAAAATGTCTGAATGTGCAAAACAACAAAACCAATCATGCATCAAATTATGCAATAAAATTAATTAATTATGACATTTATGCAAAATTGAATATAACGAGTGCACTCAATTATGCGAAATATGTAGACTATTTTGAATATAAGAACGTAATCATGACACATGTATGCAATAACATACATAAAAATGTACTTAAATATGTAATATTCCCTTGAGCCAATGTGGTTTATTTCTAAATGCATAACTTAAAATCTGCAGGGATTATGCTTATCCTATAAGTTATTTAAAATCCAATGTTCTTGGTAAAAGTTAACGATTGAATTGCTTGACAAACTGTGATGGATCCTATACAAGCTATTTTAAATAGGTACTTAGTAAATATGGACATACGGTTGCCTTAAAAGAGGGTAAATATCAATACATTGGAATTTTCTTTTTATATAAGAAAACGATATTCATGCGGAATAAAGAAGAAAACCATATAGCTAAAATGATATCTATATTAAAATTTACTGTAAAATCTGGCAATACCATATTTCTAATACAAGGCACCACCGATAATGGAAAACTTCAACATGAAGTTCCATTACGGCCATACCACCACAAAGGCCAAACCATATACAACAATAGACCAGACGTAGTTTTACAATACAAAATTAGCAACGTAACATATATTCTAGATATTTTAAATGCATACAATTTAACATCAACCAAGAAAAATTTAGTAAATAGACAGATTTAAAGGTTGAATCAAAATTATATGGGGTCTATAGTATAATTCCACTGGTAATATTCATCAGGTGTATTATACCGAAAGTATTCTAAATGAAAATATATACAGGGTATACTTCAATCAGGGAGCCAATTTTCCACAGTGTGTTTGGGGGACTTAGTAGATTAAAGTTTCTAAGAATATAGGTTCGAAAATGCTTTGATAAGGAACCACATTTAATACTTGAAACAGAAGATTTCTTTGGTGTTGGATCGGACGCGGTGGACCAATTTCAAGGTCTCCCATGCCACACGATTTAACCACACTCGTTTTTTATTTATTTATTGGGCCACGTGAAAAATATTCTTCATGAACAAGTTGTTGAAAGCGACGTCGAGTTAGCAGCGTATTTAAAACGTATGTAGATTGAAATACGTCAACAGTATTTACAAGTGGACGACAATCATTAATCAGAAAAGCAGAGGACTTTATTCTGGCAGAAGAAAGGAATTTCGAACACTTATGGTTAACTTGCGCTTCATTAGTATTTTCCTTGTAACTTTTTAATAAAACGTTTGCGGACACAGTCAACAATATTCTATATGTGCAAATTTAAACAGCATTGATATTAAGTACATGCCGTATAGTCAGAAGGTTTCTAGAATAGTTGAACAGTCGAGATGGTTTAATGATTTTGACTTTAACATTGGCTACAAAGGCTAGGAATAAATAAATATGGAATAATAATTACAATGTGTCTATATTTTTATAGCTCCAATAACACTCTTTACAAAAGGTAGCTGGACAGACTTGAGTTGTACTCGAATCAATTTTCGTGACTGGTTATCAATGAGGACGATATTCTGAAAAGGAAGTCTATATTACGTGGCAGATTAAAACGTTGCACGGACAATATCAAAATATACCGAACCACCCGTTGGTAGACAGAACATCCTTGCTGTTATGGCTAAAAGAACAACATTTTTATCCTGAAACAGACAGCTTTTGCATGATCGGCTAAGATTACACAATTCTTACTACGAACTATGAAAACCATGTTTAAAAAATACCGATGCATAGACATGTAGAAAGGTAGATTCAACTGCAGAATATTTTTCTCAATTCTTCTTCTTTTAGAACTTCGTCCTGTTTTTTTCTGATTTCTACCTTTCTTGGGATTACGACAACCAGCTCTCTGTCCATCTTTTAGTGGGTCAACTTGGAGGTCTTCTGCCTTGTGGATTTTGGTCTTTAGCCCTCTTCGCAATTCTATTGGGTCTATTCTATCTATATGGTCTCTCCATTGACGTCTTCTGTGTCTATCGAACTATGCCGCCTATTTGTAATTCTTTTCCTATGTCGCTACTTCTAATTTGATATCATAGGGTTACTCCTTTTATTGCCCTGTTGTTTTCATTCCTGTGTTTCTCATCAGTGTTTTGGTTTTAGATGTTTCTGCGCATGTTTCAGCGGCGTACGTCAGATATATGTGTTTCTCCATATTACTTCTCTTAAGTTTCCAGTGATTTTTATGGTTTGATGGAGTTCGCTCTAACCTCCTCTATTAGGTTCCTATCGCTTGATATTTGCGTTCCAAGGTAGTTGAACTTTATCACCTGCTCTATTGTCTCATCGCCAGCCATCAGTTTATATCGAATAGGGTCTTTGGAGATTTCCATAGACTTGGTTTTCTCTGTGGGTATGATATGTTTAAATTTTCAGCTGCTCTTTTAAATCTAAATAGGAGACTTTGTAAGCCGTCTTCGTTCTCTGCTATTAATGTAGCATCGTCAGTATATCATAGCTTTTTCAGAGATTTGTCTGCCATTTGGTAACCTGCGCCCGCTTCTTTAACTTCAACACTGCATATTTGGGAAAACACAACAATGGGCCATCGATAGTTGGCTATACAATATAACTTAATAAAACCCCCATCATATTTCTGCAAATATTTATCGTCTGTAGTTTTAGAACCAATCGCCATTGTTTTCTGTAGGGACAGGCCAATAACAACAGATAGATCCATGTATCACAACTGTCAAGATAAGGTAATCATCGAAAAAACAAACAAGTCACTCTTGTTTACGTTGCATGTTTACTGAGTAATAATCTGTAAAAGACGGCGATAACAAGGGTCCATTAATACTAAAGACCATAGAGTGTCCGGCAACTACATGAACTACAGATAGTTTTTTGATTGTATCAGTCATTGGGGTACTAACAAAACAGTTTATTTTAAACTTGCCGTTCTACAAACTGGCAATAATATTCGCACTTATCCATATCTAAATCCACTAAAGCCATTTCAGAACAAAATAAAGTTTTCTCTGTTTGCCATAAAATTACCTTCAAACACCGGTGAGGTGAAATTAAAAAAAATATTAATAAACAGAAATGCATAACCCATTATAATCTAAAATTAAGTTTTAGAACAGTTTAGCACGTATAAAATCAATATTTAGACCAATCGTTTACAACTGCTATCTAACCCTACATTTGATTAACTGCCAATCTTTATAAAATCAACCGAATTTAGATTTCATGTGTAGCTTTTTGCTATTTTTGAAGTGGAGCGAAAACTTTATGCAGTATTTTATGTATCGACCAGTCGTTTTTTAATTCCAATGGAATATTCTTATTCTTTAGATATAGAACAAAAACTCGAATGAAGTGATACTAGATATCCCTTAAATATTTTAGAGGAATTGCTAAGGAACCCGTCCAGGTTTGTCAAGCAATTCATACGTTGGCTGTAGAGCGAAAGACTTTCATAAACTTACAGAAAGTTCGTAAACCTTGCGTTCTGCATTCGAAATTAGGAATTATGTGACTAAAGTAATAAATTATTGTAGGAGCTGAACTGTAGATATAGTCAGCCTGCCCTTAGTCTGCCTGCACCTTCTTTATTAACTTATGTGTTAAATCCGAGAATATGAACATATTGTGTTACGGCTTGCTCTATACCACTATATATTCAATACAATTGAAAATATTTGGTGGATTGCCAATGAGAGAAAGTAACGGCGTTGAAAAATGTCTACAAATATGTATAGTAAATCCGCAAATGTGGCAAGATACTGTCAACCATACCAATAATATTATTATGGAGTGGTGGCAAAGGGAGGATGGGTTTGATTGAGAAGACATAGCTCCAGTAATAGAGGAATCTGAGTACGAACATGGCAGTGATTTTGAAGATGGCAGCGATTTTGAAGATGAATAAAAATACTTACGCTATAATAAATTTGCATGTTATATTTGAGTTTTAAATTTTCGATGTGCATGATGGAGGAGAAAAATAAACGAAAAAAAAGCGCAATATAATCTGATTTTGGAACTAAAAAAATTTAACATTTTGATTCTAAAAATGAGAATGCAACCAAACAAATACTCAATGTGTTTGGTTGCATACTTTCACGACGTGAACGTGACGTCACCAAACAACTGATGACGTGCACGCAGACTAGGGGCAACTTGAGTTTAGGTACGTTTATAACTGTTAAATAATAATAATAAATGTTATAAGGGCTTAAGAGCAGATATATCTTGTGATTCCATTCTTAACCTCGAAACTGTTCTTGACCATACTGTATGTATGATGGAAGAAATACCGTGAGTTCAAAAAGTAATTACATAACGGTTAGCCATGGAATAATAAAATAATGTCGTAAGAGACAAAGCACCCTAAGAAGAATGCAAGCTTTATATATCAATTGACGTTTAGGCACAGCCTTTCTAGCGCCATCTAGCGCAAGCACTAGTACCTAACCGGCAGTGCTATGTTAGGTTAAGTTGCATGGTAAATGCAAATAAATCAATTTTTGAAGAAATGAGTTCTATTATTTCAATTCAGATGATAACAGTAACAACTAAATTACTACACTATTAAACAAATCATAAAAAGTAGCTAATCATTAAAATTGGAAATTATAATTTTTTTATTTCACAGGTACAGAAAAATAAACTTAAAAAATTAAAGAAGCTGCTCAAAATGACCACCGTTTTCCTGCAGACACAAATTTACTCGTCTTTTCATACTATTAGAAGCATTTATAAGAATTTGAGGAGTTGTATTGGCACACTGTTCCGTAATTCTGTTTTGCAGTTCCTCGATATTATTAATGGGCGTCTTGTATATATTATTTTTCAGATAAGCGAATATAAAGTAATCGAAAATAGTCAAGCCTAGTGATCTAGATGGAAATTCTGGATTTGAACGTAAACTAATTATTCGATCGTCAAAAAATTCACGAAGGTAATTGAGGATCTTTGAGAGGTTTGGGCTGTCGCGCCATCCTGTTGGAAGTAGCCTTGCTGGAGCTCATCCTCATGAAGCTGATTAATAAATTCACGTACAATATTCCGGTATCTCTGAGCAATAACAGTTTCGTGGAAAATATGGGTTCGATAATACTCTTCGAGAAACAGCAATCCAAACACCTACTTGTAACGGGTGAAGGGGAGATTCGCTAAAAGTATGCAAATTTGCACCACTCCATAACCTCATATTTTGTGAGTTTATATACCCCGAAAGGGTGAACCAGGCCTCGTCAGAAAAAAAAACGTTAAATTTAGCAATTCGTCGTTGTTCATTAAATTTTGTTGGAACCACTGACAATACAAAATTCTTCTATTGTGATCTGCTGGCAGGAACTCGTGTAAAGCAAGAATTTTGTATGGGAACAGCATTAAATCTTTTTTGACAATGGTATGGCAAGTTCCTAGTGACAAACCAGTCTCTTGCGAAAGTGTACGTAGTGATGGAGTGGGTTGCTCGTTCAAACGTTGACGAACATCATCAACTGTATTTTGAGTACGAACTCTTGGCCTTCCAGCTCTATTTCTATGAGTAATGCTCCCTGTATCTCGGAATACATCAACACATCTTCTAAGTGCGCTGTAAAAATCTCATTCAAGGACAGCAATATCGGGAAATTGTTGCCGAAATTCTTCTAAACATGGTACCGCACTGTAAATCCATTCACCGTTCTCTCGAGCACCATTTCGAAAATATGATTCAACCATAAATGTTTTGTGTTCTATTGTAAAAACCATTATAATTGTAACTTAATTGAATTTTCAATATAAACTTATGAGAACAAGAACAGTGATGACAGTTAATGAATTCTAAAGCTTGCTCTTGACATTACTTTTATTTTCCATGGCTAACCCTTATGTAATTACTTTTTGAACTCACGGTGTATTTGTTTAATTTAAATTATTAGTTAAGTTCATGACTTTTGTCTGACATTGAATGTAAAGTAAATTAGGTATCAAGATATCTAACAAAGGGTTTAAATTCTCTTTCAGAAAATTTATAGCCGAATTTTGCAGCTAAGCATAGTCATTATGTAGATACAGGGATTTCTAGTTAATCCTTTCTGTAAAATTGTAATCCATACTGTTAGATCCCGTCACTCCAACATGTCACATCGCTCTTAAGACGATAGGCTTAACGCTGCCGTCAACTCAATCTAATGCGCCAATATTAATTTATTTCGTTATACGATAAAAAGGAAAATTGACTAATTCCCTTTCAAGATCGAGAGAACAAAGCAATTGAAATTATCCATGCAGGAATGAAATCGAAAGCAGATAGAAGCTCCCTTTCTGAGTTCAGGTGGACGAGCAATTCAATTTTCCATTTTTGATGGCCATCGTGTGTGAGGGCCGGTCAAAGAACTCTTAAAAAGGTTCCTATGCTTCGAAGGGATTATTGCGCTTAACCCCTTTGAAATGTATGCAAAACAAATTGGATTCCAATTATGCAAAATTAAAATGCATTGTTATCTCTGCAAACTGAATTCGTTAGCAATTTAATGTGGAAGGATATTCATTAGGGTGGGAAATGTCAAAGACCTTGGCTCTAAAGCTTCCATTGTCGTGTTATTACATTTAAATTTATGGTGATTATATTTTGACATTTTAGTTCTAACTAGGAAACTTCCTAAGTTTCGGGGTTGATAATACCTGATACATACAAGTTGATTTCTAAATTGGTTTAATTTAAATATTTTGAAGCTGATACCATGTTAAGGACAAACATGTTGAAGTAATATGAGTGTTAAAGGACACAAAACAAGCTTTTGAAACTATGGTGGTCTGTAAGTACTATATAATCGAATAGTAGTGAGGCCTGAAATATTACGCGTTATCAACTTGGATAATGTTATTAGTTTTTCTTTTTTTTTTCTTTTTAAAGAATCGTGGAGTTGCCATAGCAACTCCACGATTCTCATCCCACCCCGCTTACCTCGGATCAGCGCGCGTAGCGCTATGCACGAGTCTAACATGCCCCACCCTTGAAAAACCCCCCCAACTATGCTACCGAGTCACTCCCGCTGCTCCCGAATTAATTAAAATTCGGGCCACAACGGGAGTCGAACTCGGGTCAACCGGTTGCGAAGCGGACTCTCGCCCACTGCACCACCCGGTCGCCAGGATAATGTTATTAGTAAAAGCCACTAAAGAGGCTATTTATAAAACGGGCTCGTATACCGTTCTCTGATTATTACAAAAACCGATATTAATACAAAACATATTATATATCTATGAGGAGTAATATAAACAGGAATTTATTTCTAAAAAGCGGTATTACAGAATTACAACGATGAAAACTATGTTATTTTTCGACGTAGTCCACCTGCCTAGCGATGCACTTGCGCCACCGGTCTGGAAGCTGTCTAATATCTTCCTGGAAATAGTCTTTAAGATACATGTGCATCCACGTTTGAACACCTTCGATAACGTCGTTATTTAACTGAAATCTTTTGCAGGCTGTACATTCTTCTATTGGGCCAAACTAATAAAAATCTGAGTTAGCAAGATCACGTCACGTCTGTATGCTGCATACAGAAGAAGATTCACTGCAGTTTGTTCATGCTTTCAATTGTTCTTGCAGCGAAATGAGGGCGAGTATTGGAGAAAGCAGAATTTTGTCATTTTTTCTGTTTGTTCTTGACAGCTTGCATAACTTTATCGCGTAAAAGTATCTGCATTAATTGTGCAATGTTCTGTACGGAAATTAACAAAAATACCTTGAGAATCTCAAAAAAATGTTGCACAGCTTCTGATTGCTTTGGCTTTGGAGCTGGGATGTAACACAACTGAATGCTTGCACGTTTTGGCTTAGGAATAAAATTACGTTTAATCAGTTTAATCACAACTAAGTCCAAAAGTTCAACTCTTTCTTTTCGATATCGCTGCAGTAAAGAAGAAGCGATTTGAAAATCATTCAACTTGTGTTCTTCTATCAATAAGGGCGGAATTCACCCAGAAACTCACCTTATGATGCTTTAGCTTGTTTTTTACCATGTCTTCAACGCTTTCGACACTAATTTGCATGTTTGGAGAAATTTGACGAACTGTCACCCGTCTGTCTTGCTGAATAAGGGCATAAACATTTTCTTTATATTTACGATTATCCGAAGTTCCAGCTCGTTGTATATGAGACTCGTTTACTACACGAGTTCTCCCGCCTTTAAAGGATTTCGACCACTCAAACACCCGACTTTTAGAAAAACATCGAATTGTGCTCGTAGTCTTGTAAGAATATCAATCGAAATTACGTCTTTATTCGTAAGAAATTTGACTATTATGCTCTGTTCCGCGCTATACAATGAACAAAACTTTTCGACATTAATATTATAGTGAAATAAGTACCATGGATATGCTAACATGGGTCACGTTCAACCTTTAATTAATTTAATTTTGGAATTGTCTTCTGATTTAATTTGGACTTTTTTGTTTAAATTTGAAGACTCCTGGTATATTCTTAATTTACTCTAAATGTAAATATTTTCTTGAAAAAAATTAAAGAATTTTCTGCGTTACCAATTAAAGTTACGTAACTCATAAGAAAATGGCCGTCAAAGCACACATAGAACTTCACATACAATATTGTTCGTCTACAACAATTGTTTTTTAGTTTGTGCAGATTTTACGGAAACGAGGTAGAAAACAAAGTTATTTTAACATTGTTCCAGTACGTGTCCCCAAATATATGTGTAGTTGTAAAATTGGAAAGATAATAAGTAGTAAAAAAACCTTATTGGTATGTAAAATTGGTATTTCAAATGAATGAAATTTAATAATATTTTATGAGAAAATATCTGGTGTTTAGATGATTTGTCAAATAATCTATCAATATTATAATATTATCATTAACGATTACTAATTTATATAATTGCATATGTTTAGTTAGTACCAACGTCAAATAAATATTGTTCTAAGGCGTAGAGTTAAGCTTCAAAACAGTTCACTATTATGTAAAACAAGTTTTATTTTTTATTTTAGACTGCAGGGTGCAATACTAATTAGATTTTTAAATATTATAGGTTTAGCTACTGATCCGATAATGGGGATTACTGGAAATCACATCATTTGCTGTCGAATTTAGTGCAAAATATCTTATTCGCGTGAATTATCTATACAGATTAGTTTAAATATTATATGAATTACCCATGCACCTTTACATTTTTTAAATAAACTAACTTGCTATATTTGCTGATCTATTGAAAATATTACTATACAAACCACCCACAAGATTATACAAACTCTGTTTCCATCTATTACCTTTCTGTGCCACGTGCTTCTCCTCAGCGCTAAGGTGGAAGCACGGGGGGCTTGAATTTGAAGACAGAACTTTCAGAGAATGTTTTTCGCATTTAGACCCCACGGTTGCTAACCGGATTGGGGAATTGTGTGTGGTAGGTTGCAACACAAGATTCTTAACATTGCGTGATAACGCTGGGGAAGGCGACCCAAGCCATATTCGACGTCTTGCATAGAAAGCAAGTGCTCTGCGAACTGAGCCACCTACAATATAAGTTTGCCTTGCTTGACCATGTAATTAAAGTATTGATACCAGCGGAATTGTAGAATTACTACATTCTTACAAAACTATTTTAAGCGCGATTGCCTATCATCTTGGCAATTTACTTTCTCTGTAAAGACCTGCCTGCACTCTATTACGAGCAATAGGCAGGTGCCTTCATGGCATTCATAGGTGGATCAAGCAGAACTGAATAATCTGTTAGGCAAATGTTTTTCCCCATTATGAAGATTACTTAAATATACGCTCAACAAATAAATATTTACTAAAATATATATAACTTTTGTCGGCTCTATAATAGCTGAAAAGAATTATAAAGCTTTAAAGGAAAGGTCGGGCAGGCAATTGTTTCTTGAAATGTGAAGGAAAAATAAGAGGTAGCAGAGTCTTAAGAAGGGTCACCGACGACGGCTTCAGTCTACAAGGGGTAGCGTTGTTGGTAGCTAGGCGTAAGCTTGCATATCTTTAGTGTAATGACTAATTAATAGCGTTACAAACGTACTAACTGATTGCCATGCGATTATCCTCTAAGCTGAGGGAAGGTGCGAATTTATTGTTACGACTTATGTGTTCGTATATAAATATGGGCAGTGGCGTCCCTGGGGAGGTTATGGTTTATATCCTACGAAGTGTTATATGTGTGTTCTCGAATGGTTGCGTATTATCCACTTGTTATTCTATGTGGTTTACAACACTGGGTCCTATTATTGTTGATAAACAAGATTGGTGTGTCTATGTAAGTAGTTGTTGGAAACAGTAGCGTAGTGAATATAAGTAGCTATATGAGTAGATATTGTGTGTGGCATCACATTATTCCCCAAACAATCATTCGGGGGGTAGTCAGTTGGCAGCGGTTGCATCGAAAATACGCCTACGTCGAATTATTATTGTTATGAATGCAACATCAATGCCAGGATGCAATCGACTGACTTTTACGTAGGGGATTGGACATTAATTATACTCTACTCTTGGCATGTGGGGCTGAGGGGGTACTCCTGTGAATAACAGAGAGACTGGCTGGACGTAGTCCAATAGCATGGATCTGTCTGAAGGATTGGTGCACCAGAAGATATGTATAATTGTAGTAATTACTGTACACACGGCTGCGGCCACAGCAGCTACAATCCAGGGGCAGGGGGCTGGAGGACCCCGGTGAGTACAACTGCCCAATATTTATCGACACATCCGTAATCTGCATGTCGCCATTAGTGAGTTCTGATCGCAGGAACTTCATAAATGAAATGCAGAAGCGCTGCAACCGTATTTAAATTAAAAAATCAGTGTTTATTCGCCCCTAGTAAGGTCTAAACTAACATATTATTATGATTTTCGAAGCAGCTGCTGCGTTTAGTTTGTACGCAGCTCAAATAAATAAATAAACGTAATTTGCTGGCAATTTATTTGCAAATGGGCTGACATCACGTACGCAATTTGTCTGCAGAAAATTCGTGGAAGTATTCTGTAAAAATATGTGAAAGAACCTAGAAAAGCATTGTTTTTGCAGAAATATTAGTAAAACTTTTTGAGCTTTAGTAATGACTTTTCGTTTACGTTTAATTGAAATATTAAAAAATCATTTATATAATGCGCAAATAGAAAAATGTATGTGTAAGCTCTGTTCATCTTATGCTTCTGTTAACATTGTGCTGCGGTCAAATTATTATATTATGTTATAAAGATAAAAATTGCGGAAGTTCAGATCAATTATTAGGATTACGAAAACTGCACTTTTAAATGAAACAAACTATGACAAGAATTTTAAATTTCAATCTAATTGATCTACGAAAATCACGGCAATTTTAAGGTTTTGCAAATGAGGCGCCTATTGTATGAACGTAGCTGAGACTTACGTTTTCTTTTTTGCAGGGTTTTTTTGTTGAATGTTATTTGTTTTCCTATTTTTAATTGTTAATTTGAAATGCATAGTATTTTCTTTTTAATTACTGAATTTCCAACATTTCCTTTTACTACTCCACGGGTAAATAGTTTTAAGTGCAAGACCGATCTCGCTCACTACTACAAAAAGTCGTAAGAAATAAAGATGAGCTCTCCAACTTTCCCATTTACATTATAAGTTCTACAATCCATATTTTTGCTTGGCACCGGAAAGAAAATGAAAATAAACATTTTCTCGGTTCTGCTTACAATAAGAAATAAAAACTTGTAAATGAAAATTGTGGTGTCTGGACCGCTCGTTTAAATATCTGCAAAAGATTTTCAGTGATATTCTTACATTACATTGTCCACAAAATTATTTAGTATGTTAGGGTCGACAATCATACGGGGAGCGTATAAAAAGTTAATTAAAATGATAGTTATTTAAGGCTGCAGCGCTGTTACATTTATATTATAGAGTTTTTGGGTCAACAAACAGCGAATGCGATCAGAACCCATATGAAGTGACAGGGAGACGATATGCCACAGATAATAAAACACAGACTTACTGATCTGTTGATAAGTATGGGATAGTTGTACTCACCGGGGGTCTTCTAGCCCCCATGCGCTTGGATTGGGATTAGAACAGGATACTGAAGCTCATCTACAGGCTGTCTGATGTGGCCGCAGATACTCGTAATCATAGATTAACTACAACAATTATGCATATATTCTGGTGCACTAATCCTCCAGAGGGAGCTCTGCAACTGGACTGTGTCCAGTCAGAAACTGTTATCCAGAGGAGTCGCGGGGGGACGGACCCCCTCAGGACCACATGCGAAGGTGAGAGTGTAATTAATTAACCTTTCCTCCGCGTAAAAGTCAACCGATGCATTACTGGCATTGCTATAACATTAATAATAATAATAATAATTCGTTGTAGGCGCCTTTAAAAGACCATCGCTGCCAGCTCACTACTTCTTCATCGACTGCTAGGGGAAAAATGATTAAACATGCCGCACACATTATCTACTCATATAGCTAGTTATATTTACTACCTATACTACTGATTCCATCTAACTACTTACACAGATACACACATTTTGTATAATAAAAATAATAAGACCCCGTGCTTGTAAACCACACATAATAACAAATAGATAATATGCAACCATTCGGGTAAATACATATAACATTTCGTGGGATATATACCATAATCTCGCAAGCGCAATATATACATACACGTGACGCCACTGTTGCTAGACTTGAGCTTGCTATTGTAGCATATATTCATATAATAAACACATAAATGGCAGCACTAATATCGCACCTCACCTCCAGCATAGGGGATAATCGCATCGCAATCAGTTGGTAGGTTCGGAAACCATCAGTTATTACGCCAAAATATGCAAACTGACGCCTAGCTACCATCAACACTGTCTTCGGTAGACTGCTTGGCAACTACTTGGCCTGCGCGGCCTCTCATTCAAACCTTCTTAATCGCTACCAGATGTTATTATGAACCGAATATTTTTGCAAATATTTGTTTGTTGAGCAATACATAATTTATTAATTAACCTTTATTACGTTTCGGAAATGTCATAAGTTTTAGAAGAGCTGTTTCAATAAACTAATATTTCAGTGGCAAAGAGAAGATAATCAAAAAATTATGTGTTAACAAACAAAATACAATTGTTAAGGTTGCTAGAATAATTAGGTCCTGAAAGTTTTGAGCATCGTTTAATCCCGCAAGTAAAAAATTTCACTTAATTAAAAATTTCGATATTTTAAAACTATCCAAAATCCCTAAGAATGTAATACATATTTCTGGCAGTCATTCTGGTATTTATTCTCAACGTAAAGGAAGATTTCCGTTAATTAAACTACAGGGGTCACAGACTCTTTCCAGTCTAAGCAACTCATGAAAGGAAATGCAAAAGCAAAGCAATGATTAAAATTTAACAAGAATTTATCAGTTTAATGCGTACAAATCCCTACAATATTTATTCATGAAACATTCCCGTTGTACAATGTTTAGTTTAGAAACACACATACCTGCTCAAGTATTCCGAATTCCGAAACAATAATATCGTATTTTGCTTTCCATAAAACATACAACATTAGAACTATATTACGTAATAAAGCTTGTTATTCCAGCTGTGCCAAGGAAACGTATTTTTTATTTAAGATTGGCATGAAACAGAAGTAACACTGAAAGGAACTTCAAAACACCTTCCAAGTTGTATAATCTTCTTAAAAAGTGTTGGAAACGCCTCGCGGCCACAAACCAACATGGATCCATCACCTGTGGCATTAATCTCTGGTTTTCCTCTTGTTTATTTGTCGGCTAAACCAAAATATTAATGCTCGACTTACTGTTTTTGTAACCCCGTGCCAAGAACACTTTCTAAGACTCTCCGAAGTTTGCTTATCAAAGTTTTTGCATAACATTCTGCTTAATGTAAGACCTCAGGGAGCATAGTGTATTGGAAAATGTATTGTCGAAACTTACTGAAGAACTACGTGACTGGAAAAACCAAGTTTTGAGGTTTTTGAATTCTCATTGTAATCTGGAATATCTTATTTTTGTTTGGAGATAAAGTTACTGAATCCTTCATTAAACAAAGAAGGAAACGTTAAAATTTAACCTTTGCAAATATTTCGCGAGAGCTGAAGTGATAAAGCGTGAAAATTTCAGTAACAAATTGGCGTTCCGGTTGTTCTTTAACGCAGAGGAAAATATATGAAGGTTGTTTAACAGATAACGCACGACCACGTCAAGCTACGTGCATGTTTTCCCAACAAGGTATACGTGTTATGAGAATAAAAAAATGAGAGCTAATAATCAGAGGCTGTTAATACCCTTGAAATGAGGGAAGCAGTTTGCTTGTATTTTCCCATATTTCAAACTGTGTTTGTGTATTTACGAAAGTATACAGTGGCCTCACATTTACATTTTATAAAACTATTTTTTTATGGTTCTGAATTTGTCAAAAACAGGCTCAGTCTGTTTCTTTCAATAAATAATAATCTGTGAATTAGTTTTATTCGTCAATTGTGGGGGATAAAAATAGATTATTGTTATTGTATTGTATGACTGCCAAAGTAGTGATTTATATGGAACAGCAATTGCCGAAATGCATCTCCTGTAAGTTTCGAAGGACCCGTAAAGCCGCCGGTCTCGGTTGTCATACGAATATCTTTGATAATCGTAAACCAAGTAGTAGGAACGTGTCTTTTCTGTTCAACAGATTAGGCTAGCCTCCTGCCTGGCATATCTGCAAAGAGGGTTGCCAGAACCTACTACATTGTAGGTAATTAAGAATCTATTGGCTTATACACAGAAGAAGTAGTAGACGAAGAAGCAGAAGAAACATAGACTGTGTAAATTATAACTCAGTAAAAGGAAATATTTTTTGCCTTTTCCTGTTGTTGGATACGATGAATCTTCTTCAGGTACCATCTTCGATCCGGAGGTTGGCAATTATCAAGGCGGTTTTTATTTTTGAGGCTGCTGATCTTAACAGTTGGTTATTGGTACATCCCAACCACTCCCGGAGGTTCTTCAACCATGAGTTACGTCTTCTTTTTATGGATCTCTTCCCTTTGATTTTCCCTTACATAATGACCTGAAGCAGCTGATACCTCTCTCCTCTCATAATATGGCCCATATACAACAGTTTTCTTCTTTTAACTGTCAGTAACGCTTCCTTTTCCTTTTTCATCCGTCTCATCACTTCCACATTTGTCATTCTCTCTACCCACGAAATCTCAGCATTCTCCGATACATCCATAGTTCGAATGACTCCAGTCGTCTTCCATCGGTCTTTTTCAACATCCATGCCTCCATTCCGTAATATAGTACTGACAATTCGTAGCATCTCATCAGTTGTACTTTTAACTCAAGGTTTAGATCGCGGCCGCAGAAAACCCGTTTCATTTTCTTAAATCTACTCCTTGCTTTTTCGGTTCTGATTCGTATTTCTTGAGAACTGTTAGCGTCTGCATTAAAGGCTGTACCTAAGTAATTATACTTTTCTACCCTTTCAATAGGTTGATTTTTTACATATACATTGCGATTATCTTCCGTTGATTTTGTTATCAGCATATATTTTGTTTTGTTTATATTTAGCGATAGCCCGTATTCTTCACTTATTTCGACAGTTCTATTAATTAGCGCTTATAAGTCTTCGAGTGTTTCTGCTAAGAGCACCGTATCTTCGGCATACCTTAGATTATTTATTGTGATGCCATTAATTTTGATACCTTTGGACTGGTCATCGACTGCTTTACTGGTGAAAGTATACACCCTTGCCGTACTCCTCTTCTTATTTCGACTTCTTCGGATGTTCTATCTTCAACTCGTATTATTGCCTTCTGGTCATAGTATAGATTTGATATTACTCTGATGTCTCTCAAATCTAACTTTTTTCTCAGTTACAATTCTATGAGTTGGTCGTGTACTGACTTTATCGAAGGCCTTGTTGTAATCTATGAAGCATGTGTATATGCCCTGATGTATGTCTAAGCATCTTTGCGACATGACATTGAGTGCAAACAATGCTTCCCTTGTTCCAAGGCCGTTTCGGAATCCAAATTGCGTGTCATTAATACCTTCTTCTAGTTTCTTGTAGATTCTGTTATGAATCACCTTCAAGAAGGTTTGTAATGTGTGAGCCATTAAACTTATCGTGCGGTAGTCGGAACAACTTTTGGCATTCGTCCTTTTTGGGAGAGTTATAAATGTTGATAACAGCCATTCGTTTGGTATAATTCCTGTTCTATATATGGTATTGAACAGTTCTATCAAAATATGGATCTGGTCTTCTTCTATTAATTTAAGAATTTCTGCTGGCAGTTGGTCTGGTCCTGGCGCTTTTCTATTTTTAAGCATCTTCAGTGCATATAACACTTCGTCTTTATTTATGTCAGGGCCCAGATCTCCTTCCATATGTTCAAGGTTAGTTTTCAGTTGCGATGAATAATACCATTTAAAGGAATAAATTGTATTTAAAGAATAATTAACTGACAGCAAGAAGGTGTAGATAGGATTTGAGATTTACTATGTTAAACTATATTAGAAATGTCTGCCATTTGATAATTCTTTTCAGTAATATAAACAGCGAAGTGATGTTTCGTCTTTTTTGCAGATGGTTTTCTACAAGCCTTGAGATATGCAAGCGTTTGTTCATACAACGCTGACCTGTAATGGTTTTTGATGCATACATTTCCTTATTTCTAAATGAAAGGAGTTTATCTGCCGTTTTCTTACAATTAGAGACTTTGTACAATAAGCACTATGATAACTGGCTCTCGACCCATTCGCCGATCGGTTTTACCTGTTTTAGCTAGCATGTCTACTTCTGCATTGCCATGGATGACTTAAATAATGAAATTGCGCATGGGAAATGTTTGCGGGAACGCCTGACGGCATTTCCGCACCCTGCTGCTACTTTAACCCGGTTAGTGAGGTGCGCACTAACCCAGGGATGGGAGGATGAATGCCTTGATGCCCTGGTATCCGCACCAAGCACAGCGTTTTACATTGTGTGGGTTTTATCAGAATTCTAAGACAATCAAAAACTAATTTAGAATTAAAATCGAGACTTTCGAGTGCTTTAAGGGCATCCTGACTATCAGTCATGATGCTGATTCTTCTGTTTTTGTAGGACCCTTTCAACATGTTAACGTGGCTTTGATTTCGGTTTTAATCAGTTTATGCTAACAACATTCTACGGTCTTCTGAATGCCCAGACATATTCATTTTTCCGTTCTGGATTCGTTTGTGTACCAGATCTCCTTATTTGGCTTAGTAATTTACTTTTCTCCATTCCAATCATCCTGTTCTAGTATGATTAATTCGAACGGTTTTTGGAATTAAGATGTAGTTTTATTATTGTCGGGTTCCAGCTGTAAAATGACGTATTTACTTAGATATCTGAAGATTTATTTACGATTTTCCGCACAGCCATAGTATAGAGCATAGAGTATGTCGCTTTTCTACTTTTCGTCAGCCGATAGACCCCAGTCTCGTCGCCGCTGCCACCTTAATATGTAAATGAGAAACGCCTAGGACAGCGCCGGCCAACATTTTAGGGCGGTGGAGCAAATTAAATAAATAAGTATGCCTCCTGGGCCGCAGACCAAAATTTTATGAACTACATTTTTTAAATTATTTGTTGCATATGACGGAGAACTATATATAGAATATATCTAGGCTGCCTAATTCTCGAAACGTTTTTGCTGCTTCTGGCCGCTGTCGGGCTAATACATAGATCAAAAAGAGGTATCTCTTGTATACAGTTCAAACCGCTCCTGATTGGCAGTCTCTGGTCTCGGACACATCAGTGTAGCTGTTAGTGTTGTTGGCATCGTCTACGGTTCGCCAACGCCAACGCTTGTCTTTGTAATGGTGTAACGTACTGCAATCTTAGTTAATGTTTGTTAATTAATTTAACAATAATACCCGAATATGTAATGTTTATCATGTATCGGTTATTCAATCTGGTATATATTCTGATGTAATGAATAAGTAACTGTTAAATAACACCCTTGTTTAAACTTGTTTAATATTTAATTTTATTGTTTTCAGAAGTGGGATAAGGTCAACGTGATCCTCTCATGCCTACTCGTAAGGGGCTGCTAGCGCCCCAAAACACCTTTTTGGATACTATCGCAACACGATTTGATGGAACACGTAAGTTAATAAATTATACTTTACTGCTATCATATTCAGAAATTGAAGAATCGGCTGACGTTATCGAAATAAATGGGAAAAGCGACGTCATAATTTATCTTTCAAGCCGTAGATCCCTTAACCCGCGCAAAGCCGACCTAAACAACACAGCAGCATTCTAAAATAGGAAAAGATATATTGGGTTTATTGTCATGCAAAATCCCCAATGTAACAGGGAGAAAGAACGGATCTTTTATCAGTTTACGGGTTATTATATACCTTCTAGAATTTAGCAGAAACTGAAAGGTCAGGGCGAGGTAAGCGACCGAAAGAAAAACGTCCATAAAGCGAGTGTCGCGATTATATTGCCTATTTTGGTATAACACCTGTCAAATAAAATGTGGCGCTTTTAAATTCGACGCTACGCGCTGAGAGTGTAGATTAAAGTTAAAAGTTTTCACCCGCACAGGCAATCAATTTCAGCGCGGCACTTCAGACGTCACCGAGGAAAATTTTCCGCGAACTCCATGCTTGGAGAACAATTTATATAAACACTTCAGCATCATTTGTGTGGAATCAATAAAGCTATTGTAAATGACAGCGCCAGATGGTACAATTTATTGAATAACAAGGAGAGCCTCACGCGACAACTGTTGATGCAAGCGCAACAGAGTGAGAGAGCAACAGGTGGCTCGTATGGAAAAGAAAACGCACATTTCAAGATAAAGCAAATAACACATGAGGCTGATATGATTGTAGATATTTCAAGTATTATATTTTTATAATCAACGCTCATACGTGGAAACTGTTTGTATATATGTTACTTTATTGCTCGTATTTTACCTTTTCAGCTACTTAAAGGTCAAACATTCCGTTGGCTTTGGCTATTTGTATGGAATTTAAAGACATCAAAATCCCTAAACTAATATATACTGCGTCTTGTAAAACAAATATAGATATTTAAGCATACGGTGTTTTAACATAGTCAAACAACTATAAAATGTATAATTAGAAATACGCTCCCAATCAGGTCTATAAACATTCAACAATATAACACAAATGTAGAACATATGGGTAAGGGAAGCCTTCTTCATAAGCAGCAGGCAATTCCCACAACGCCATTGTTTACTACATATGGTGGAGGCGCCAGGCATTTCATTAATCACAAGGACATGCCTTTATGTTCTGTTAAACTTGAATCACTATTAATAGTATAACTAAGGAAGAAAGACTTCGTCTTGACAAAGTGTAAGGCGTGATATTGAAAAGTCTGAAGCAATATAAACTCGTGTAGAAAGAGTTGTTGTTCGCCGGGGCGGGGTGTGGGAATTTTTACAAGCTCTCAGTAGTATCTAACTTAATACTCACCGATACGGTCTCAGAATCGATAATATGTACTTGTCAAGGCAAAATTCTTGACAGTTCGGGATGTTACAGCTTCAAACATGTATGTGGTGCAGTCGTAAAGTAAACACACAAACAGTCCCATTTTAGTACACATCCGTAAAGCACGAAAAACAAGCGTTAATGCATTACGACATTAGCATTGCAGCTTCCATTTTTCATACTTACAGGGGGTCGGGAATTCCGTGTAGCATTTAGTAACTCACCTTAGACATTGCGACAGGACCCTCTCTGACGGAGTGATCTTGCCGTGGACTTCTTTAGTAAATAGTGTCTGATGTACCTAATGTGTAACGCGTACCGGGCAACCGACTGTTACTATCGGGTAATGGGCCTACCCATATCATTGTGTACAGCAAACGACCTCCGCTAGTCGCAATACGTGCACACAATGAAAAAGTGATAGACGGGCTCTGCACAGGCCACCCTGATGCAGAGATCACTGGCTACCACGCTCGGTCAACCAGGTCGAGGTGAGGTCAAATGATCACGTAGTATCACCAACTCTCCAAGCATTAAGCAGCTTAAAACAGAATACTGACGAGTACACTGACCTTCAGAATCATTGGCGAGCGCGCAGGCTCTCAATCATAATAAGACAATAATTACAATTGCTAACTGTACTATAACATCAATAGTAAAAGCATTATCTAAAGCTTCATACAAGTACTACAGCAGATACCAAGAGCTCATCTACACTACCTTACAAGTAGCAGCAACATAGACGTTCTTAAGCATGTCCGCAGTTTTCGAAAATACGTGTATGTGTGTATAGTACCTCGTAAACAGAAAAAATAAGATATCTGTAAACGTAAAAATTAAATATCCATTACATTAAAAACATTAAGTTTGTGTTACATCAGTCAAAGGAATCAAACGACAATTTGAATAATTCTTCTTATAAATGCTATTGAGAAATAACTTTATTATGTATCATTTTAGTTTCTGCTCTTAAATAAGTCACTAAATTTCAGATGTTTACTCATACTAGTAAGCATATTTTGGGAAACTAAAATTATATTTAATATACACTCTTATGTAGGCAACTTGTGTTGCATTTAAACAGAGTTGCATCTGGCCACATTTCGAAGATCTCTGGTACAATGTACTATTGATGTGAGGAAGGTAATGGTTTTCAGAATACTAACGAATCAAAGACAGTAGTAGGGGGCAGCATGGCGGACAAATATGAGTACTAGTTAAACAATATTTAAAGTTAAGCAACGTTCTGAAAACCTACTCTCACACGCTGATATGCGATTACGGAGAGTACCTGAAACCGTCCTTCTTGAATTTTGTGCACCATGGACTAACTTAGATAGGGTTAAAGTGGCAGTTGCGTATGCAACCCAGCCTTCGGACATCCCCACAAAATATTCCCCACACGCCCTTTACTTTTAAAGATAATGGCATCGAAGCCTACGCTGAACAGATACAAAAAAAACAACAGTACCGCCGATAAGATCTATTTGATATATGTAATATTTAGAATACAATGAAAACTGTATCATCATCAGCATCAGTGATTACGACAGTTTGGGTTGTTCCGTCTTCATGTTTACAGTTGATCTTTCCATCTCCTCATTGGACGGCCTACATTTCTTCTTCTTTGGCGAGTATAATCCAAGATTCGCTTTGGTATGCGTGTGTTGTCCATTCTTAATATATGTTGGTACCATCGTTCTCTGTAGTTTACAATTACTTCGTATAAATTAAGTACTTGTAGCTAATGTTGTGACGTCTATGTTTCGTTGATGATCATGTAATGTGTAACCAGCTACAGATCTTAAACACCTCATTTCAGCCGCTTCTATGCTTTGTTGTAGTTGTTGAGGGATGATCCAATTTTCACAGCCATATAGAAGAGTGGGAACTGCCATTACTCTATAAAACTTTAGCAGGGTATCTTTACGTGTACCTTTTAATGATCTTTTAATAGTTCCGCATAGGTATTGAGACCTGTTTATTTTTGTTTTAATATCGCCTGTATTATTCTTATATGAGATGTTGTAGCCGAGGTAATTAAAGTTATTCATTTGTTCTAACGTTTTGTTGTTTGGGACTATCTTGGCTCGCACAGGATCATTATCTAAGACTGCTAGAACTTTTGATTTCGTATTTGATATATTTAAGTTGAAATGTTTGCCGTATTATTCAGTGTATATGGCGCTCTTTGAAGGCCGTCTTCTGTTTTAGCCGTCAATGTCTGCATCAGCAAAGAGAATTGTATCTAAATTTGTTCCGTTGATGAAAAGATGCATTTGTATATTCTTTTGCCATTGTTGTATGGCATGGGCAATGTATATATTAAGTAAAACCAGTGACATCGTACACCCTTGTCTAACCCGTTGATGAATTTGTACTGTTTCGTATTTCTGTCTTCTATAATTATTTTAGAGTCTACATGTAAACTTTGGGTGGCTCTAATAAGATGTTGTGGGAACCCCTTTTCTGCCATTATGACCCAAAGCGTGTTTCTGTCGACTTTATCAAACGCCTTGTAATAGTCTATGAAGACCATATACGTGGGTAAGTTGAATTCCCTACATTTCTCCATTATTTGGGAAAACTGTTTATAATAATAAAAAATTATAATTGAGGTATTTACATATTGATGAATTACTAAATTAAAATATTAAATAAAAGGGTAGGAAGTTATTGGCAGCTGTAAATAGGTAATTTAATAAATTTTAAATTAAAAGGAAGCAAAAGTGGTACATGTTGAAGAAAGGAAGGTTTACTGTTATTTCCCTACGTTTGCAGACCCTTTAAACAAACCCATTCATATGGCAAAGTACTCTTAGAAACCTAAAAGGATGTTTATATAATGTACTATAGTGTTTATGTGGCAGTAGGAAAAAAAGGGACATATATTGAGACAGCCAAACTAGTAGTTTGCTACTGCAGTAGCTTAAACCAGTCGAGTTTGTGACATTTGGTGGAGGCGCCTAACGTTTTGCTAAATTGGCGAGGAGCTTGGTATGTAGCTTAATGTTACGTTATACTATGTTACGCTATAATTGTTGTTTTCAGATCATTTAATACGCAAGTTACGGTAAGATCACAGCCAGCCAGATTATTGAAAATTTTCTTGATATACGAGGGTTGGAACTTTAATAATGGCAACTATTTATTTACAACTGATACAAAAGATATACGTGTTACCAAGTTTTACTGTCCTTCAAAGAAGTCACCAGCATTGTCTATAACCCGTTGCTAGAGTTGTGGAAGTCGTAGGATATCTTTAGCAGCGCCTGTTGTGCTGATAGTTCGAATGGAGTGGTCTACTGCCTGAAGAATCTCTGGAACAGTGCTGAAGCGAACGCCACGAAGTGGTTCCTTCATCTTAGGAATCAAGTCAAAATCACAAGGGCTTAAGTCCGGGAAATATGGTGGATGGTACGGCACTTCTCAGCCCCATTGATCGGACAAATCAGCCACAGCTTGCGCTGCATGCGGCCGAGCAATGTCCTGCAAAATGATGGGTGGGTTCTGCAGAAAGTGTCGCCGCTTCTTTCTCAAACCTGGTCGCAGGTTGTGTTCAAAAAATCATTCATTCGATTGGCGTTTCAGTTGTGGCTCGTACGATTTGGCCCAGCTCTGATTCAGCGTAATGATACGGCGTAAGAAAGCCTCTCCTTCGCGCTCATAGCGCTCGAGGTGGTTATGAGCAGCGTTGTATCAGAGCCATTTCTGCATTTCCGTCAAATCATGCGGAACCCATCGTGATGCAATTTTTCTCATTCCCAGGCGTTCCTTCAGAATGTGAAGCACAGTCGTATATGCTAATCCTGTCTCTCCGGCCAGCTCACGAATCGTATAGTGTCGATCACTGTCCAGTAACGCTGCAAGAGTATACACTTCTTCTTCACTGACACTAGGACGACCTGGCCGACGCATGTCTGCCACATTTTGGCGTCCCTCGTTGAAGGCTTTTACCCACCTTGCCACTGTTCTGTAAGGCAATGCAGATTCCCCGCAAGCCTCTTGAAGACCTTGATGACACTGTCGTGCTGTACGACCTCTGGCACATTCAATCTTTATCCAACTCCTTTGTTCCTGTTTCGAAAACATCGTGACAACACTACATTAGACCGCCAACTAACACAAGGCTCTGTTCTTCTCGTCAGTGCGCATGCGCGTGATGTGGAGAGGTAATTTGCTCTGAGGTAAGGTAGGTATGTAGCTAACGTGTGGTATAAGCAACATTACTGGCTTTCGTTGCATGGGGTCTCTACAGCAGTGTTGCCACTATTAAAGTTCCAACCCTCGTACATATTATATCCTATTCCCTTTGGCCTTGCACTATTTATACTACCGGTGGTATTCAGATTTATATGCCAAAATTTGTTTAAGAGGTTGTTATAATTTTCAAAATATTAATTCACATTTCTCAGCAAAAATGTGAGCTCTGTGTTTTCAATTTTCGAAACAATTTTCAATGCCATTTCAATTCCGAGAAGTGCTTACAGTTTCAAAATTCCATTATCGTTTGACTTGTTAGTTTTTTTTTTGCAGTTCAAGCTTTATTGTTGTTACAATTGCTTGAATTTCTGTGAACAGCAATAAATTGTTGTGCTAGGTAAACAGTTCACACCCATCTTACTACTTTAAGTAGATGCCAATTATAATTAATATTATTACCTAAGTTTTCTTAAATTTAGAAAATTGAAGCGTGTTTTTCACTTTCTCTTATGCGCACCACAAGGGACATAATCAGTAGCGATCATGGGCCAAAGAACTACAACGTTACAAGTTCGCACTGTAAAATATAAATTTAATAATTATTTTGAAGCTCACCAACTATATTAACTTTGTTGGTACAATTTTATAACCTGTAGGAATTACACTTGCACATGCACATAATTTTCTTATTAAAGATTTAAGAAGTGGCAGACAACCCCATTATAGGTATTATTTTCTATATTCTCTTACTTTAATACGTGTAGTTTTGTCCTAACTTGGTTCATAATATACGATGCACATATAGCAGTTTTGTTTTTATTTCTACTTCTATATGTATTGCAGTTTTCTTATTATATGCTGCAGAACTCTTTTGTGCAAAATTACGACCTGCACTTGCTGCCACGTGTATGTATTCTTATGTTATTTGATTTTTATCAACCAGGGTAATATTGCGAAGGAAATAGCAGTAAACGGTATTGCTGGGAGCAGTTTTGAGAATTATGAACTTCATTTAAGTAGTTCATAAAGATTCCAATTCTGCCGTTTGACTGTTTTATTAAGCGTCTGTATAAGACTTTAATTTACATTTCTCCGATGTTCCGTTCTTGAAACTCTAGACTTAAGCGCTCTATAATATGAGATCCTTGCTCAATTAGCTGTTCTATTTCCTAAGCACTCACCTTAATGTTCTTGAACTGTAGATAATACTACAGGCATTAGTCTGAACTAGCATTGTATACAATAATACACTAAAAGTGTAAAGCTCTTCTTATTATTTTTCCAAGAACCGTTACATTTTTTACGGAGAAAATAGAACCACATTTGCAGCTATAATTAGCGCTAATGACATTAGTTCTATTCTTAATAAAGCTTTGTGTAAATAAACTTTAGAAAACCTCTTACCATCACTTGTAAAGTTAAATCTAATTACATAAATTCAAGTCCTCAAACGGTTAGACTTAGAATTTACAGCCATTACGAGTAAGTATTAACAGTCACTAATTAAACCACTACCTACACATGACTTTAAATTCTTCTCGAGCGATTACTACGTAAAATATGAGATATTAAATAGCATATACTCTTAAGATTCCTCGCCGCAATTATCTGGAATTTTTATTTACTAATATCAGTTGGATTTTCTTAAAAGAATGAATAATTACATCAGCTTTAATACGAGAAGTCTTTTTACGAGGACTGCTTGATGATGTATTTAACGTTGTTTTATTTTTTGAAGCATAATTTGTTTCCTAATTCCTTGAAAATGACGGCAGCGACAGCTAAATATAAGGTTGTTAAAGCAAAAAATAGAAGTCTGACCTTTAACAAGAGATTTTCTGGTTTAATATAATTTTTCCTTTTCTCTTTTAACTAATTGTACCACAAAAATAAATCTGAAGGCAGCTGAATTAGATGCTGATTTAATTTATAAATAATCCCTTTTTATTTAGTCTAGATACCAAAAGTTCTGATCTGGGAAGAATATTTCGATTTGGTGCGTTTAGAGATTTTCAGATTGCGCTAATTCTCAGAAATAATTATTATTGTAGGATGTAATGGCATATAACAAGCAAATCGGTTGGGTATTCAAATAAGCTAATGAAAAGGAAGGAAATGGAGGTGAACGAACTAAGTACGTACCGAATGTGTACAAAAGCAGGAAAATTCGCTGGAATGGGAAATCGCAAAGCTACTTCTCGTATTTTTATTTAACACTAGGGAAAATGAAATGTAACTTCAGCAATTTTCCGAAATGGAAGTTCAATATCCCTTTTTATTGCTGCCGAGTTCTGTATGCTTAAATGATATTAATCGATGCGGAGCGAATTTTATTGCCCGTAACAATTAATTATTTTTTCCTTCGATATTAAACCTATGTTGTAGTTCTCGATAATTATAATTGCAAATTGCACCATCATATTTGATAGCGAAAGCTTAATTAATCCTTTAAGCTACGAAGCGTGAATATCAACATCAAATATTAAATTTGGGAACTCTTATCGGTTAATGCCATGATCAATATGGTACCAGATAACAGAATTAGTTAAACATTTCCCAGGTAGACTTTTATGTTTTATCTATAAGAGCATTCTCCCAAACACAACAATTTACACATGGAAGAAGCATTTCAAAAATAAATATATTATTATAAAAATGTTTAACCACATTATTTGGTAAAAAAGTTATGTTTTTGGGTACAAAAAACAGGATCTAATTAATTTAATGCTGGAGCTACATCACATAAATCTAGAACGTTTATTATATTTATATTATTGTTTAAATTACTAAATTTTGTTTCGACAATTACAGTACAACTTCGCTAATTTGTGCAAGCGTTAACTCGGACACTCCAGTAATTCGAACAGTTTTGTGCCATATAACTAACTCTATAATCCGGATACATTTGAGAATTGTTTAAAATATGTTCTACAAAGTACGTAAAACATCTTAAAACAGCAAAATTCACCACAAGAAAAGGGGTTCTTGTAATAGATAACGCTCCCACTCATCCATCCAAAGAATTTTGATCCAAACTTTAGAATTATGCTTTCACCACCCAACTATATAGCAATAACAGAGGCAATGGTTCAGACTATGAATATAAAATATCAAAATGGCTTAGGGAAAAAATGTTGACTGAATTAATATCTCAGGAGAATGATTTTACAAGCACTTCGAAGAGTTATAGCTTAGCTTAGCTGTCATTAAATTGCATCAACCATGGAAAATTACAACTGACAAAAATATCAAAGAAAGTTGGACACTACTAAAGGATAATGGCATGAAGAAGATGTAATTCGTTTGAATCAATTGAAACAACATTGGGAATCTGAATCAGTAAATACACATTTAAACCGCATTACGTAAATGTTGAATGATATTGATCCACAAGTTAGTGCCGAGGAAGCTTTTAATTGGGCAACTCGGCACATTGGAGAGATCTATCAAGATTGAATTGCAGACACTTCAGAAGTTGACGATAATGGGATGAACACTACCGATTCCGAATGTGAGTTTGTGGAAGAAACTTGTGATCAAATCATGTAAAAATATGCTGTTCCGTCATTTTCTAAATTTCTTCAAAGGACAGAACTAAGTAGCATTTTAAAACATTCTATTAAGATATGAAGGGGCGGAAATGACTCAGTGGTAGGAGTGGCAAGCTTTGGATATAATAGTCCAAACGCTTCCCGGTTCGAATCACTCCAGGGTTGGAAATTTTTCTAATTCCCTGGGTGAACGGTATGGGGTCTCGGTCTCCATTTGTCATTGGGTATCCAATTAATGGCACTCCTCGTATTACGGTCGCATTAGAGGAGTAACAAGACCATAAACAAAAACATTCACACACAAGGCAAGTCAAGCACAGTTTCGTACCAGCACGGTAACCCGTAGAGTCGGGCCCTGTTGTGCATATTACAAACTAGCTTAGCTTTGCCTCACACAGCCTCGACACTTGCCAAGCGGTACAAACGAGGATCATGATAATGATGATGATGAATTGTCTATTAGGATATGGTGTACCTGGCTATAGGTGTTTCTATCGGGTGATAACCAGAATTTTTTGCGTGTACTAGATATTACCCGATTTTTCCCTTTGGAAAACCCCATACCACTACGATATTTGGAACACCTCAATACATATTTTGGAAACTAAGCTGCCATATTCAGTAGGAACTTGAACTAACTGAAGCAACTTGGCTGGGAAGTATTTCTAGAGATACATTCTTTACCAAGTTGACAATAGAAATCCATTACATCCAGATTCAATACTAACAATAATATGGATTTACGTATGATGTCTTTCATTGTATAATAGCTTGTGTTTAGCACTGCGATTCTTGGCCTTATTTCTTCAATTGTCTCATTGTCGTGTGTGATCTTGTTTCCTAGGTATTTAAATTCTCGTGGTTGTTTCCCTGTTCTCTTCTTTTGATGTATATCGTCATCAGCAGTTTATCCTTATTTACCGGCATTCCTGCCTAATTTGCTTCATTTTTTAATTGAGGGTATGCTGTATTTGAAGCTTGTTTTGGTCTAGGTATGTAGTAACTCCAAGTCTTCTGCATATGCCAGATATTGGTATGTTCTGTTAGAAATATTTCCTTTGGGATTTTTTATGCTTCTGATACATCTCTTCAAAACTAGGTTGAATAGGGTTGTGGACAATTTTCACTTGGAATTACTTGGATAGGTTTCTCACACCGTTCCTTGTTTGTTGGATCTGAATTAGGTTTCCTGGTATATACCAATCTTTCATTGTTTTTTCTAAGTATTTCCTGTTAACATTATCATATCCTTGTTTAAAATCTATGTATAGTTAGTTGATGGGCCTAACATCGTATTTGTAGCATTTTTTCAGGCTTATCGCGAATAGGTGGTCATTGGGCTTGGTGACATGGCGAAGAACATATTATCTTCATTGGTAATCGTCAGCCAAATTACTATTCTATTATTTGTTTGTAAAAATAATTAGAATTCATTTAAAATATCTTCCTTGCTTTATTGGTGTAGTTTTTTCAAATATCCCCATTATCCGTATAATTCGCAAATCCGGACGGGTGGGAAATGTTATTTGTCCGGATTAGCGATGTTGTACCTGATTTATATCTTACAGTTTATGCCTAACATCAAGAAAATATGACCACCTCTAACTGCGATGCAGGATTGGTCTCTTTTTAAGGCATTTTGTATAACTCAAGTCAAGACACCTGACATTATGTAGTCTGTTTCTCTCCGGATGTTGGTTTCAGCTGTTGCAGGGTCTGATGGTAAAAGCGTAAACCTTTTCTTTGAGGTAGCCCAAAAAAAAATCAGGGGCTGGTAGATATGGTGATCCAACAGGTCATGCTAAATCACAAAATCGAGAGCTTAAACATTTGGGGAACATGTTTCTCAAAATGGTTATTATCTGTCTGCAAGAATGCGTCGTCGCACCGTCCTGTTGGGAATACATATCCTCCAGTCCAAGTTCTTCTAATTCGGAAGACAAAAAGTTCTTTAGCATCGTTCTAAAAGCTCTGTAACAGCAGTGCTTTCATCATCCATAAAAAGTACAGCTCAGTTACACCTTGCGCAAAAAGTCCAGTTGGAGTCGGGCGACGTGGAGGATTGGGCTACATTTTCGCTGCGTGGAAATGAACTACTCATTGGTTTTAAAGCTTCTCCATCGTCGCTCGGTAGCGCTCGCCGTCGACTGAAGCAGCAGTGCTTTCATCATCCACAAAAAGTACAGCTCAGTTACACCTTGCGCAAAAAGTCTAGTTGGAGTCGGGCGACGTGGAAGATTGGGCTAATATATCGAAATAAACCACCAAGCGCAACGTTACAATTTGTGCACGCTCTTGTGTTGTAATAGATTCATAATAAACTTAGACATCTACACAGCACATCCGTTAAAACAAAATTGGCGTAAAGTGCGCATGACAATATGGCGCCACTACAAATTGAGTACGTTTTTATTACATTTGCTGTATTTTTCTAGATTTTATCTCATTGATATTTTTGTTAATACGAAAACTGTATTATTGTTATTAGCTATAATTAGCTGAATTAATGAGAAAATGATTCTCTCTGTTACATTAAGCAGTGTGTGGTGGTAGCTCGGTTGGTATAGAGCTCGAATTCGGGCCACATCATTGAGCTGAGTTTAAAATTTTGGAAACTTTAACGAAAGCGCTCGACAGGACTTTGTGTACTGAGGTATTATATGTTTTGGGTTCGATTTGCCAACAAGGTAATGTATTACCTATGAATATCTACCTAAGAAAGATATAGCTTGGGTTTCATCCCCCAGCATTAGTACAGCGGGATAAAATAATCTTCTGTTGCAGAGCACAATTTCTGCATCCAGTTGGCAACCCCCGCATCTTAATTCGAAAAATTTTCCCTAGAATTCCGGATTTCTCCTTAGCGCCGAGGAGAAGCACGGGGCAAAAGGCTGTTCATGATTATGTATTGAGGAAGAATATGTCACAGATTCAAAACCTTGGTTTAAAAATCAAAGTTATAACAAAATTGTTCAGTAATTTATGGGGCAATCTCTAGTTTGCAATTAAAACAATAAATGAAAAAATATTTTCGTTTACCAGTATTGGAATCTAAGACTATTGTGGCATTACCAAGAAATAATTGCGATAGTAAAATTTACATTTTTAGAATAACTATCGGAGGGACATGACATCTGGAAAAATATAATTGCCCCTCCACCTTGTTCGCTGAGAAACCCTGTATACGTGCAATGGAAATTACCTTGCCAAGCAGAACAGCTTCTACTAAAACTTTGTTTAGCCATAATCAATCAGCATATTCATCTTCTCAAATTAGTGAGTATAATATTGTTACAATTATAATTAGCATGTACAACATATACAGGGTAGCATTTTATTCTGATACTGCTGATATAATTTTTTTCCACCTTTGTTGATTTCATCTAAAAGCTTCAAAATTTCACAAACACTTAAACAATTTTCGCATCGTTTTGCCAGTTTATTACTTTAGTGATTCGAGTACACTATGCAAGAAAGCAAATGCAACTGCAAATTAAATTTGTGAAATCAAGCTTAAATACATACCTACGTGTGAGAAGAGGGTGCACAAGGGGTTGGAAAATCTCCAATGGTAGTAAAGTAAAATTCAAATTCCGAGAAAGGTACAATATACCTGACAATGGAATATATAATACAACTTTGTTATCATTAATGCGAAAAGTAGCCCGATTTAAAATTTTTAAGATAAAAAATAATATTTAAGTAGATATTTGAAGTTTTATATAATTCGGTTATACATTTTTTAGGGATTTACAATTATACACCCACATATAAAACCAGAAATCTTTAATAAATCTCATTGTCGATTTTTAAATTAGATATTTTATTTATAATACCAAAATCGACTATTTTGCAAATATGATAGAAGTTTAAAGAAAGTAGCAAACTGTAATGGACGAATTACTCGTGGTTGAGGTTCTTGGTTTCGAAGAACTTTAATAATTCATATATTTATTGGATTATTAGTAATTTACGGCTATAAAGATTCTGAAGTAACTTCTTCGATGGTTTATGAATTGTTAATATACATATAGGTACCCTATCTGCGATAGTCGAATTGTGAACAAATGCATAATACGTACAATGATAAAGATACAAGATATGTGTGTTACAAACAGTATACGAGTGTACTGGAATATTACAACACGCAGTATGGAATAAACCAACTGCTGCCATTTATAGAAACAGTTTCCCTGTTATGTTCATCGAAAAGGTTTTTACTTTCATTAGGAATAAATTATGAAACGCTCAGGGTGTGAAATACCGAAAAGCTCTGATATTTTAACAACCCTTCGTACCCCAATCCTGCAGAACTTGGTTTTACGAGCCAGCGTGGTAAATAATGCATTGTAACTGATTGAAACCCTCTGCTACTTTTTAATGAAAAGTTGATGATTAAAGCGGTTATTTTTGTTAAAATTCGAGTTCGGCCTGTTATAAAAATTAAAGTCGTGAAATGGAAAGCTCGAACTGCTTTAAAATTCACTGGAGGTTTTGAATAATCTACAAATATCTGTCAAAGCAAAAATTCCATTATCGCGGGCAATAAACCGGAACATATACTGGAATATTTTACAGTTTGTTACAGTATTCATGCTTAGCATTTCACAATTCCTAAGCTTCAATGCGGTGGAAATTTTAAAAGCCGCTGCATCCACAAAATCAGAAATTGAACAAATACCAATACATAAACTATTTATTATGCGATTTTAGTTTTAAATTTGTGTTCCCTATGTTTCGTTTAAGAGCACGTTATTACGTAGTTATTGTGTTCTACGGTGGCTGTAAATCAACAATCTATCCGCAAATAGCTATTTCATTGTTGATTTTATGACGTCCCAGTAGAATGCAACCTTTACTAGCACAACCCTTTTGTACCTCAGTTGCCTTAATATAAATATTGATTTTCTATACTTAGCTCACAATTTAGTTGAACCAAGTGTATTTTGAAAATATAAAGGCAATAATTGGTAGAAATTGACTCTAAAAATAACTATTTACAATAGAAATTAATTGTCAAATAGTGATTCCGGACCTACTGAATATGTAAGAATGAACATTGAATATTAAAGTTTGAATTCCGAAGATAATTAATATTAAATGGTGAACATTTTAAATTGAATATGGAATGTTGATCTTGAATGCTCAATTTTGTGTATTGAATTTTAAGTATTAAATACAGATTACTGAATATTGATTAATAAATACTTAATGTTGAACAAAGAATGGGGTCCCCCCGATGAAATAAAAATAATCAAATAAATCGATTAAAATTAAGGGTGAACGATTTGTTCACCCTTAAAAATAAAGCAGAATGTTCAAATAAATACATAAAATAATTTGGTGGAGGACGGCTTGTCCCCCACTGAAAAATAAAGTAGAATGTTCAAATAAATACAAAAATAATTAATCGGGTGGTTCAGGACCCCCCGATGAAGAAACGAGTCTATTTCTTAATATCTGAATACTTTTTAATCAAATAAAATTATAATAAATTAATCGGGGATTTATTTCAACACTTTTTAAGGATTCTGCCCTGT
>JABXWE010014921.1:0-23058 GCA_014611495.1 Limonius californicus | reverse complement strand
TTTATTATCCTGCGGTACTCAAACAACTTTGAGTCAAATTTTCAATTATTATTTTCTCATATCTTAAGGGTCTAATTGCCAAAGAAATGATTTTTCTAGTTTTTATATACTGTAATCTACCATCGGATTTAATATTTGTACATATTTCTGATACACCCTTTATATGGCGAATTCTAAGCAGAAAAGCAAAGTACCAAATAATAATCGCTGTGATGTTACATTAAGAAAACTCTCTGTAACAGTTGGTAGGGTGTCTTTACGAATTACATTATAAGCTTCTATAATAGGGTTACGTTCAACATTAATATTTTGCATTGATAATTCACTTACATGCACTAAAATTGTAGTTGAGATGTGGTTGCTATAGTAAAAGTTATAATAAAATACTCTGTTTCGATCATTCTTTCCATATAAAATAATGGAACAGCGGTTATTTCAGAAAAAAATTAGCAGTGATGCGGTGTATTTAAGTAGATGCTGTTCAAAAATTTATTTGTTTGTTTAACAACTTTTCTTCTCACACAAATCGCACTAGGACGCAGGTATAGATTTGAAAATTTGGAATTAAATTTATTAGTATGGCAGCGCTGAAGGAGCTATAAAGTTCTCTGTTTCTAATACTGTTATGTTCACGTAATTCCTTATTTAAATGTTCCACAACTATATGAATCAGATACAGAAGTTTGTACGCTGAACTTGACCATTGTATGCATGCGCTCATCCAACCTATTCTTTGGGGTAGTTACTTTGATATTGAGCTCCTTGAAGTAGTTATTGTTATACATATATGTCCTTCCTGCTTATTTAGGCTTTCTGTTGTTAAACCCAATTGTCATATAGGCTTTGCATTCGGCTCACTGTTTAACGCAGACAACCGCCGTTATTTCACAAAGCAATAACTGGCAACGGGGTAATGTATATGATGTCCAAACATTAACGAGTAAGATCGATGGTACGATGGTAAAGTTGCGTAGTGAATCTTGTAAAAATATTCCCGATTCTGTTTCGATATCTTAAAAATCTGACGTCATTCCTTATGTACATTTAACTTCCACTATTGTTTAAACTATAAATAAGCCATTGGTTGTTGGTTGCCAAGGAAACTGCTGGGTTATTTGGTATAGTTTGGACCGGGTGAGATTCCAGGAATATTTTTGCACTTAGGCCGCATTGTGACTTATTGTAGAGTAGACCCTAACTATGAATTGCCTATCTGGGGTAGATCCATACCCAGTAGTGATTCTTAACGAGTCATGCATCCCAGTGGCTCGGAACCTACAGCTTTGCTTCTTATTCCACTTTCAGATTTTTACCCGCAAGAGTAATATCACCGACCTCAGTCAAGTTTGAACCAATGTCCTTTGCATCTACATGCTACTGTACTAACCACTAGACCTCCGGGGTGGCTTGCTAGACGTTGAAAAATCAACACGAACTGGTTCGGTATACCATTATTATAAGGACAGTTGAAATGTTATTACTAACATTTTAAAGAATACTATGACTACACATATGTATGTATGTATTTGCAAAACATTTCTTATATAGTAAAAGTATATATCGTGTTTTGATAGAGAAATATGAAATAGCTTGATTAGGTTCACGATAAACCAAACTAATGTCAGACATAACAGGAATGCTGCTCCTGCTCACGTTTTTGACGAAAATCAAAGCGTGGTAGTACTGCTAACGATATTTTTAGAAGCATACAAAAATTTATATATATATGTACATATATATATATGTATATATATATATATATATATATATATACAGCGACTTTATTACAGCTCTTGTGGCCATCTATCTCATCCCAAACTCCAAGCTTTTTCCATCTTGCCATAAGTCGTCTTGAAGATCCCTTCTTCCCATAGCTTTTTTATCCCGTCTTTCTCTTTGTCCTGCCGGATTTTCCCCTTCAATATAGTGTCCAGTTCCAAATAACACTCGGTAATCTCTCATCTGGCATTCTTCTTAAATGCCCATACGAAGATACCGGTTTTCTTTCTATTTCCTCCGTTAAGGTTGTCTCTATATTCATTCGCTGTCTAATATCTTCAGTTCGCACACGATTTAGCAGTGTCACGCCATAGCATCTTTTCCAATAACTATTTTCGACTCTTAATTCTCCTTTTGAGGTTTTGGTTAATTCTCCATATTTTTGAACCACAGGTAAAGCTGCTCTCTACCATTGATTTGAATAGTTTAATCTTGTTTCTTTCCTAGTTTCCTTCCTGCTAAATATGGAATTTAGTTGACTTGTTATTGTTCTTCCCTTTTCTATCTTATCCAGATTGTCGTTGTCATTCTTTCCGTCATTTGTTAATTGCATTCCTAGATATCTATATTCCTGAATATTTTCAATAGTACCCATGCGTAACTTCATATTCTCTCCAATTCCCCCAATTGTCATATACTTGACTTTTCCATATTTGTTTCTAGACCCCATGCTTTGTAATCTTCTACCAATTTTCTAAACATGTAGCATGCGTCATAGAAATCCTCCGTCAGAGCAACTTCATCGTCCGCAAATAGTAAGGTAAAAACATTTCTTTCCCCAATTTCGACTCCCATTCCGTTAGACTTTCTAATCCACTGCTTCAGTGCTGAGTTTAAACACAGTGCAAGTACTGGCGGAGATTAAACACCAGAATGGTTATCTAGTGTTTTATGACAAAGGAGATACCTTATTCTCTTAATGGTCAGTAAATAGTCTTATAAAAAATGGTCTAAAACTATTCCAGATATTGTCATTCTATTAGTCTTTTCTGGTCAAAGGTTACTTGCACCATTGGTACTGTTTTGCACTCATATTCTAATTTCACCATACGTTTTCAAGAACTTGGGATTGAAGAATACCTACCGGTAATAATTGTTTGTGGTAACTGAATACCATATTAAATAATTAGATTATGACATTGCTGTGCCAAAAGAAATCATTCGGAAGCTTTTATTTTTATTCAAGATGAACTTGCCTAAAGCATTTACAAACCAATTCAAAGAACCTGCAACCAATGTGTTTGTATACCATGCTTTCAGCAGAAATTTCTTAATCTTTGAACATTGAGATTGTCTAATTTATATTCAATAGAGTTTTATTTATGGGGTTATCTGACGATGAAAGACCAAATATCATTGACGCACCAAAACACAACATTAGGAAAGACACTATTGAGATTCAACTAAAACTCCGAAGCAATGCCGCTTATGGTTTGAACAAGTCATCGGTACATGCAATAAACGGATTGTATAAGGAATGTTTTTTTTTTATTTAGTTTATGGTGCTTCGACTACATTGGTCCTTAGCACTTAATCTGTTGTACAATTATAATCATATAGGGTAAGATACGTTAAAAGCAAGGATAATATTTATAATAAATCTATTTTCTTGATCCTTTGGAATAATATGATGTTTTCAAAACAGGCATAAACCCCGTTTACATTCCATTGGGTGATGATGAATTTAGAAAGTTGAGTGAGTTGAGTAAGTGGAGCTTCCATCGGATTCCATAGATACGGTTTGCCCTTGGAAGAGTTTGTTTCTTATCCGGGTAAAACGGCTTTTCATACTTTTATTTTTCAGATATGGGTAGAGGACAGTCAACATATTTATTAACCCTTCAATGTCAGTAGTGTAACCTAAAGCTACACTGTAAGAATCAGTTGCGCTATAGGTATTCTCCATAAGATTTTTGAAAAGGTCGTACGGTGAGGGAAAGTTTTCGTTTTTGTCGTTGATTTGATTTTCTGGGGGTTTCAGGTGTTCTTCAAGAATTTGTGCTATGTTGGAATTAGTTGAGGATAACTTACATTTCTTCGGTATTTGATTGAGTTTTTTGGGTTCGGGGATTTCTGGTGCACCCTGGCTAGTGCTTAGAATATCTTTAGGAGTTTCACTTGTTGTACTATTTGAAACCTGCCTTTTTAAGCCTTTGTTAGATATTTGTTCATCGGGTGGTGTTATATTAGACACAGGGCATTCTTTAACGCTATTATTTAGATTATCTGTGTTATCGACGTTGTTCTGATCTTTTGTATTATCGATGGTAACGAGGCATAACGATGCCAGATGTCCGGTTTGTTTGCATAAATAACGACAAGTCGGGTTGTCTGATAAGAAAATTCTGTATGAAGAGTCCTCATGTTGCATGAGAATGGTATTTCAGACACGTAAATTTGACGGCGAAAACTTAAAATGTGAGAGAATCCCTCATTTCCGAGGCCTGCGCGAGGAAATGTCATTGGTGATACTAATTTTACGCCTTTTTCTTTAAGAGTATTTTCAATAATTTCGTGTGGTATAGTTGGGGAGACATTTGAATGAACGATTCTTTTTGCTTGTGTTATCAGTCGCCGCAGCTTTAATCTGTGTGAGCCGACTTCAATTTCGTTGCATGTTAGTGTGATAAAGCGATCAACTATTTTCTTGCTTGAAAAGTAGATACAGAACCGGCTACTGGAAATTTTGGAGGCGAAACGCATATGATTAAGATTAATAATTTTTGATACTGATTTAATGTAGTCTAGTTGTGCTAAACCATCAACCGTGTCAATAATTATAGCTTGATTTTTTTGGGGATATACAGCGTGATGCGTACTGGCAACAGCAGAAAAAGTAGATTGGGTAGGCGGGTAGATAAAGTTTGGGGAATGCTATTAGGGTTCGTCATTTGCAGGTGGAATGTTTAAGATAGAGGTCAGGGACAGGTAGGACATGTCGCCGTTGTCACTTGCGCACAGGAAATAATAACTATCCACAAAGCACTTTCAGATACAACTTCCACGTGTGAAAGCAGAAACGGTACTCCTATAAGGGATGTGTTTTAAGGAATGAGATATTTTAAGCAAATAGTTTAATATTTAAAACCATAGACATGTTGTAAATATTCCCGCCATTTTATAATAATTCGGTATATAAATACAATATTTGTAAGGCTTTCAATGTAGGTCACATGTTTTATATACTGGTACTAGTACTAACAACAGTTATAACTTTTTTAATCGCAAGAGCGGATTGCCAATTATTACCTTAAATGGGTGTTTCAGTAAGTTCTTTCAATGCAAATAGCATACTTCATATAAAAGTAGCTCCGGAAACTCCGAAGTTATATTAAAAAGAAATATTTTCTATAATAACAGAAGTTGCCAGGAAAGTATGTTTAAAATTAATTAACTTCCAGCTTATCTCTGCAGAAATATTACGTAATTTAAAGAGTTACATAAAATCTCTAACAATTTTATAAGCATTTCATCGTGAAATTAGGTAGGTGCAACCGATATGATCAGTACCTCGAACTGATTGTTCTTTGGACAAGTTGAGAAAATTTGTAAGGAAAGTCAAGATATAATTTTACAAGCAATTCTCATATTTTCGTTTGCGTTCAAAACAGCAACCGCAAAACTGAAATTCTATAGGAAAAATTCCCGCTTTACATCCATATTTCACATAAACAGCAGGAAGTCCTCGCGCGCTATTTCTGAAATTGATCGTTTCCATTTTTCAAAGGGCAATTGCTGGTAAACATTGTATGCAATGTTTGAATAGAAAACACGTCTGCTGGCTGATGAGGGTGAAGCGAACGGACATTGTGCTGGATACACATCTAGGAGCGGGAATCGAGGCAATTTCTATCACCTCGATGAAATAACTTGGTGTTCACTTTTGGCTTCCAATTGCATGCAATTTAAATGCCCCAATGGCAATCGCGATAACGTGGTGGGAAGGTTAATAAAAAGCTTAAACTGCGATAACGATACGAGCTCTATGTGATGCATTAAATCATAGCGTACACGATAAGTTTAGTGTTATATACCCGAAATTTCCCACCCTTACTCTTCCTGTCTTTTGTAAGTCTTATCGATTAGTTGATTAAGCAACTTTTGCCCTTTCACATTTTGTTAAGAGCGTCTATACATAAGTCGCAGTGAATAAGGTACAACCTTTCAGCGTCTATTAACAAATTGCTGGAGATAAAACGATGAACTTGCTTGATAAACAGCCTCATCCAAAAATATCAACACAAGTTTCTCGTCCTTCTGCAACAAAACACAAAACAAAAGCAATTGACCTGATAAAATCCCCAACACCCTCAGCGGCGAATCCAGATCTATAACCGCAGGCAAAAACCTCATCGTGGGGTAGTTTCTTTTTGTTTTATTAACGTCAGTTTCCTTAAACTCACGATTCCTTCCTGCCAGCGGCTTTTATTTTTGCATTTTAAGATTTTATATCCACCAAGAGTAGTCGCAACAGTTTACTAATCGAACTAAAGCTTGCATGCCTTGGAATGATTAACAAGATTAAGTATTGACAGAAAACCACACCGAAGGTGTTCGGAACCTGATAACAAGAAGCGTCGCTTATGGCTCGTATAAATTAATGAGTAGCTACGAATTTCGTCGACGTAGCGACAGATTCTTTGGTCGAATTTGATATTGCATCATTAGTTTCGAAAGCAACCACATTCGTCCCATGCACGTAACACTTTCCCAACAGCAACAGGAACTTAATATTCAGAACAGATTCTGTTTAGCCATTTTCACGTAACTTGCAACCTTGTCCACGTTTCGGATTTCAATATTAAAATTTCTAAAATGCGGGGCTCGCGTTATAAAAGAAGCTTTTCATTAGCATTGCGTGACGCCGTTGCGTGTGTTCGGAAAACTTCAGTTGCGCACGCGTTATGAACTGAACAATTATTTCTCAATGATTCAATAAATTACAAAAATATACTAAATTATTATGTTATTAAGACAGAGTCTTTAATTTGGTTTTAGCAATGGTTAATTAAAAGCATTAAAAGCTTTTACGTGTTACGTACTAAAATGAAAATTAAAATAATTTGCTTAATACGGAATTTAGCGCGGGCAGTAATTATAAACCTGCACGTTGACTTTAGAAAACGAGGGTAACTATTTTTTGGTGATGTGCTTACATTAAGCGGAGATTTGCTTTTCTAACGCTTTCACGACGAACTCACATTCGCCTATCAACATATTCTAAATATAAATTTTGTTGTTTCAGGAAAATTCATCAATCACTACGGTAGCCAAGCTGGGGAATACAAAACGAGCCGTGAGTTAACTCTCTTTTTTCTTAAGGAACAAGCATTAAAATATTGCCGGCGTAAAATGTTCAGCTTATGGCAACACCCTATTTGTATCAGCTATATGATATATGAAACACGCTATATTGATTTAGCTTTAAGCTAATAAATCAAAACTGTCAATAACTTTATTATTTTAGCAACAGGGTATATAAAACCCTAGCTCTCCGCTAATACTGCCGATAGAACAACTTTACGTGCCTATTACAAAAATTATTTTTATGCCAGCTATAATGTAGCTTTGAATATACTTTTCATTGTTCTGAAAACGCCGTTAATAAATATAATGGAATATACAATAGTAAACATGGATATTATAATTAGCTTACTATATTCAACAAAAACTAATTCGGGCTTGCCTAGACTTCAAAAACTATGAGATTCGATATTCGATTTTTTTTTGGTTTAACTACAGTACAAATAATAACATTTGTGATACCTCTAGAACACCGAAAATCAGCTTAACTCGCTCGTCGCGTTGTTTGTGTCACATACCAAAAAGTAAGGTGTTTGTGTAGGTATTACAAATGAAATTTTAGAATAATGGTCTAAAATTGTGTACTTATATAAAATATTGTTAATGATTTCAACAGATTTTTATTTGATATTTGCTCTTTGATATTTATTTAAACGTCGTTTTCACAACGTACATAGAAATACATATCAGGCATACGCACACACAGATATAATATATATATAGGTATGTTGTACATGTTAATAATATTTTGTTTATTATATATTATTAACATGTAAATAATGTCCACACCTACATAAATGAGAATATATTTTTATTTCACACATATATATATATATATAGCGCTTTAGTACCATCTTGAACCAAATGTATGTTTCCGAGCAATCCATCCTGAACCAGCCAGACAAACCTGAGCCATATATATGGTTCAGGATTGCAAACTCTTATAAATCGATTCATACCGACCTCTAACATGTCTGGAATAAATATTAAAATGGCTCAGTTTTGTATGAATCTCCGGACTTGAGTTCCAACTTTTTACGCATCGTGAGATGGTGGCGCTGTAGTCGCTTCCGTTTGTATATTTGTATAACTGCAATCCTGAACCATGCGAGGTATCTCGCAGATTCCCCGTATTTCTGTGGATTTGTACATGTATCTGATGCAGTTTCGTGAAAAATAAGCGGAATTAGTGGATCCTGAATATGCACCATCCCCGAATAAAGAAAGAGTAGATATGCTTTTTTGTGTCTGCTCTCTATACGGGGTGTTTTTGGATTGCGTGTATGTGAATAGATATAATGTTTGAGGGCGCAAGTTTTACTTCAATAGGAACACCCTTCCGAGTAGACAACAATTTTACGCAAATATAAAAAACAGATTTAGTATCTTTCTGCTCTTGACAACTGTTTCGACCGTACTCCAGCGGATATAGGCACTGGTTCGGTTAGTTTCCCATTGCCATTTATTCGGGTGCAGTTTGATTTTAATTCAGTTATGATTTTAGTTATCTTTGGGCAAACTTGTTCTTCGTTTAGAATATTCAGGACGTCGTTTAGGTTTACTTTGTCAAACGCCTGCATTAAGTCGATGAAACAGAGATACGCTGGTTTATAGTATTCGATAATGTTTTCCACTAATTGACGAAGAATATATTCTCAGTTTCATATGAAATGCACCCACCCATTAAAAATAAAGCTACGTGTTTGAAAATTTGCTAAAATAATGTTTTATCATTGCGTATGGAATGATCACTATTTCCATTAAAAAAATCAAGCGGTTGTGGTGTTCGTCTACTGTCTCTCGTCAACTTGTTGCTTAGAAACAAAACAATATCTAGTAAACATTAATTAGTAGTTTCGAGATTTTGTTACATTTTGTAACAAAATTAATGTTTTAAAATGCCTCCAGTAAGGCAACGTAGAAATTTTAACCACATTTCCGATTTTGATAGAGGTTAAATTAACGTCATGAAAGAATCTGGACTTTCTTTTCGTGAAATTGGTAGAAGGGTAAATCAGGACCCCACTACAGTTGCATGAATATGGTCTGCTTGGTCAGAAGAAGGCATTCACTGACATCGTCCAGCTGCTAGACCTCCACGTAGCAGCAATGTTTGTGAAGATCGACTTCTTCGAAGAATGGCCACACGAGGCCTCTTTCAAACAACAAGGTCTGTTGCTGTACACTGGATGTGAGTTCCTCACCGCCGCGTGTCAGTGGCAATAATTTACAGAAGAATCTCATCTTTTGGACTGCGATCCTACCGTCCATTCCAATGGCTCCCTTTAACTGCACATCACAAGGCTGTTAGGCTTGCTTGGCGTCAAGAACGGCGGCATTGGAATCAGTAATGGAACGACATTGTCTGCAGTGACGAATCAAGATTTTGTTTGTGGACAAATGACGGCCGTAGGAAGGTACGTCGATATGGAGGAGAAAGACAAAATCTAGAATTTGTTAAAAGACGCCATGCAGCTTTAACACCTGGAGTTATGGTTTGGGGTTCGATTTGTTTTGGTAGAAGATCACCTCTTGTGTTCGTCCCAGGCACTTTAAATGCTCATCGCTATATTCATAATGTCCTGGAACCTATGTTAGTACCATTCATGCAGACATTACCAAACGGTATTTTCCAACAGCATAACCCACGTCCACACACTGCAAACATTACCAGAACGTACCTCCAACAAGCACAATTGCAAATGTTGCCCTGGTCTCCACGATCGCCGGACTTCTAGAAGAATCTAGGGTCATGACTTTTGTTTTACTAAGGTTCATTTGTAGCCCAATTTCAGCTGATTTTGCTTCGAGTTCTTCTAGCATATTTTGTAATTAATTTATATTTTGACTAAATAGGACAATGTCATCCGCAAAACGGAGGTGGCTTAAATATCGACCGTCAATTGTAATTCCCTTCTCATTCCAGTTCATTTTTTTAAAAACGTCTTCCAGACCCAGAGTAAACAATTTCGGAGATATGGTGTCTCCCTGCCTAACTCCTTTTTTATAACGGTATTTTATATGTTTTTAAATCATCTGTAATTTTTACTACAAGTGTTGCATGCTCGTATATATTTTGGAGTAGGTTTCTATTTCTTGAGTCAATTCTTGCATTATTCATGGCTCTGAAGATAGCCCACAGCTCCACAGAATCGAACGCCTTGTTATAGTCGACGAATGCAAGATGTAGTGGTTCGTTATATTCATTGCATTTCTCTATTAATGATCGAAGGGATTGTATATGTTCGATAGTGCTGTAATTTTTCCGAAACCCAGCCTGTTCCGGTGGCTGGTAGTCGTCTAATTTGCTTGTTAATCTATTTGTTACAATTTTAGTCAGCAGCTTATAGGGATGAGGTAGTAGACTTATAGGCCGATAGTTATCAATTTTTAATTTATCTCCTTTTTTATATAGTAAGATCACCTGTGCGTTTTGCCAACTTTCTGGTATTTTTCCATCTGTAAGACATTTATTGAGAAGTATTTTTATAGATTGTAGTGTAGTATTCCCCCCTGCTTTCATCATTTCGGTCGTAACACCGTCTTCCCCCGGGGCTCTACCGTTTTTCATTTGAGATAACGCTAATTTTACTTCTTCATTCGTGATTTCGGGTATTTCTTCTGAACCGACATTCATAATAGTTTCAGAGTTGGTATTAGGGGGTTCTGGGTTTCCTTGTTTGTATAGTGTACCATAGAACTCTTCAACAATTTCCTTTATTTTTTGTTTGTCGTTATGGATGTTACCTCCTGAGTCTTTTAGTTGGTGTATTCTTGGTCTCCCATTTTTATTAGCTGTTCTAAGAATCTTCATATTTTTATTATTTGCTATTACTGTTTTCACCATTTTTATATTGTAATCTCTTACGTCTTGTCTAATTTGTTTCTTTATAGTATTGTTCAGTTCTTTATATTCTGGTGTTCCTTTACTCAGCTTCCTTCGTTCTGTCATAAGTTCTTGTGTTTCTTTTTTTATTTTTGTATTTGGACTTGTTACTAGTTACAATACATATCTTCTTATTTACTGTACTTATGTCAGTTCTTATTTTCGCTTCTAGTTGATTAATATCCATTGTTTCAAGCGTTTCTTTGTCAAATAATCTTTTACTTAGTTCATGTTGGTATTTCTGTGCGTTCTGTTGTATTATTTCTGTGGTGGGGAAAAGTTGTCTTTTTATTAGTTTCCTTCGTTCCATTTTGGTGTTTATTTCTACTTTGGCTCTCAGTAATCTGTGATCACTGCCAGTGTCGAAGTGATTTATTCATCTTTCACAATGTGTTTTTGGTTTGTCATTATATAATCAATTTCATTTTTCACTGTTGAATTCGGACTTTTCCACGTCCATCGTCTTTTTGCTAATTTTTGGAAGAAGATATTCATGCAGTGTATTTTCTCACTATTTAGATAATTTATTAGCCTTTCCCCGCGTTCATTTATAGAGCCGAGTCCGAAATTTCCTATGTATGGACTCTTGTTATTTTTGGGTATTCCCACCTTGGCGTTAAAATCGCCCATAATGATTTTGTAGTGTGTTTTTTCTGTTTTTTGCGCACGCGAAATATCTTCATATAACTCCTCTATTTCTTCATCGGGAGAAGCGCTCGTTGGGGCATACACCTGAATGATCTGTAAGCTGTACCGTTGTGATATTTCCATAACTATATATATTACTCTTGCTGATATTGCTTTCATTTTAGTGACTAAATGTTTTATATCTTTATGTATCATAATGGCTATTCCGCCTATGTGTGTGTCTATTTCTTTATTGTTTTGATAGAGAATATGTCCGGTCTTTAATGTAGTGCATTTTTCTTCGGGCAGTCTTGTCTCACTTAGACCTAGGATGCTCCATTTTATATGTGATAATTCTTCTTCTAGTTCTTCTAGACGTTCGCTCGACATCATTGTTCGGATGTTGTATGTGGCAATGTAAAGTTTCGTCTTTGGTTTATTTTCAGATATTAATATTCTTTGCGAATTTTTGCCTCCCCCAGAATCCTTGAGGCAGACCTTTTTAAAGGTGTGGGATTTATCATTTAATGACCTACCCACCTGGGGTATATTTTCGTGTGTTTTGAAATTCGCCATGTTGTTTAGGGGGTTTTTAGCCTTAATCTTCCACGTTGGCTAGACGGCTTGGAAGATGGGTTAGGATGTAGAGAGAAGGATAAATAAGGATGGACAGGATGTCGGGCTAGGGCATGATCTCTTCAGTGTAGGGAGGTGGGAGAGATCATGAGCTCGCGTAGGCAGGGTTGCTATGTCCCTGAAGTAGATCTGTTCTCCGCCGGGTTCGCAGAAGAGTATCTACCCGCTACCTTGGGCAATAGCATTATGTAACTTGCATGGGGTTTTAAAGTGTTCGGCCTGTTTTTAAGGGGATATAGTGTTTGTTTGTCGGTACTGGTTAATTTGCTTTCTCCTGTTTGTCAGCAACTTCCAGACATTTTCTGTCTGCCTTACAGCTCATACTACTTGTATTTAGAAAATTTCTCCCAAAATTTCTTCTTCACCTCTTGTATTCTGGAATTTACTAGGTTTCTTTTCTGCACATATTCTCGGTATTTCTCTGGTGTTGTGTTGTTTTTGAATTTCAAATAGGCTTTCCTCTTCTCTGCTGCTAGCGTCATTACCGATTACGTGAACCGTGATTTGTTGTTATGTTTTGCATTTATATTAACTTTCCTAGTGCTCAGCGCTTCCTTTGCCCTGACAATTATATTGAAACCATTATATACAGTTTCCATTGCGATAAATAAATTCTGTAATACAGAGTTAAAATCTACGACAAAGATTTTTTACTTTGTAAATTTAATCTATAGTATGATTTCATACTGTCTGTAAAGGATCCAAATGAAGCAATAATTTAGCATTCAAACTTCAGGAAAAGGTGAAATTTCCCCAATAGAAGACTCATATAAAACGGATTGACGACGCAAAAGGAATCTTGGCTTTCTTCGACAGGATTTTAGACGATTGGCAAAATTTTTGAAATTTGTTGATAACGATACTGTAATATAAAACTATTTATTGATACATTACTGCTACATCATTTTAAGATGATAATCGATGAAGTCCATGGGATGGTACAATACAATCATAATTCTGAAAAATATGATTGTGAATTGGCTTCTGTTGACTTACTTCAAAAACCGAACAGCAATGAGCAACGCGACGATGTGAAGAAAGGTATTACAAAATTTTATATTTAATCATCCTGGACAGTTTAAGTTTTGGTTCAAGGTGGTACAAAGGGGAAGGACAAAGAGGAGCCTCTTTTTTTGACAACTGTATTATAAACCAAAGACAATAATAATGCTGATGCAAATCATGCATGTTTAAGGGCCATACGCTCAAAACAGATTGTAATTCCTACAGGATGTCCAATAATATCTATCAAACTGCCAAAATATCGAGGATCCTGTTACTGATAATGGGAAATGGTGCTGAAATTTTCAAGAAAAAATAGATGAAATTGATATTCAACTGACTCAGGAGGTAGATAATCAAGATTTCTTTGAACAGTTCATCTAAGACACTCCACCAACTCCGGAAAAGTGGAAGAGATAGATGTAAAAGGCAATTCCCAACCTGCCGAGGAAAAAGATCGAAGGTTTAATAATAGAGGAAGGAAATAATTTTAAACATATTTCAGAGAATGTTAAAAGAAAAGCAGCTCTACAACAATATTGTAAACGAAAAGATTTGACGATTATTATTCGGAATTATTTGGAGAAAGAACACAGACTTTCATAGACATCGGCATTTATGAGCAAGTGGCAAGAAATCATAATAAGGGATATCTCGTCTTTCCGTTCCCTAGGAGTTGCTATTGGAAGAGAAAAGCTCCCGACAAAGAAAAAAGAGGCTAAATAAAAATCATCACAATTTAGAACAATTTAAGAACCTCCCCTGATTGGTAACCTTTCAGATTAATACTTTATCGTTAACTTTAAATAAATTCCACTATTCACAATGAACTTAAAAAAGAAGTGAAGGAGTTGATGAGGGTGATTTAAGTATCATCATTTATGGCATAGCGTATAGTAGGCATGCGTCCCGAAAAATAATGTGGATCAGGACTGCATGCTGTTTATCAAAAATGTATATAAATATGGTTCAGGAAAGTACAAATCCATTGGTTCAGAAATGTATCATTTATTTTGTATAAAAGTACAATTTAGTTTTCTGCCTTTTTAAAGTATATTTTTCAAAACTAAGAAACAGGGATGACAATAGACAGATATACGCGGCAAGCAAAGCTATAACTGTTTGTTTTACAAGTGGAGCAGGATAGTACGAAAGTACAATTGGTTCAAGATAGATATAAAGATCTATATATATATATATATATCTGTGTGTATTATCATTAAATTAGTATTTCAGATATTAATTTACTCCTGTGATCAGAAAGCGTATTGTATTTGAGAGAATAAAGGTAAAGGAGTTGCTGCCCCATAAAGTTGTAATACTTTAATTAGCTGTTTATTAAAGGTTTTATTCATGTTATTAGAAGTAGTTTTTTAATAATATATACAATAAAGTTCATAAGCGTCAGCTATTCTTATTAAGCAAGGTACAAAAAATGAGAAAGCCGAAAGACAGGTAAGCTTAATAAAATGCAACCACTTCGTAGAATTTAATATTGAAGATGGAAAGGAGGATCACATACTTCACAAGTACGTAATATCAATCCCCGTCATCATTGAGATGAAGTCGATCGTAAAGATTGGCGAAGAAAAGGCGAAAATAAATTTATATTAAAATTTATTGTTATGAGTTCCTTGGTATACCGACATAGCAACACAGAAATGCAAAAATAAACTCAAGATTCTGAAATATTAACCAGTTTCGGTAGATCTTGTTGGAAATATAATGGCATAATACGGGATAGTTTTGTAACAAAAGCTGTTTTCATTACATTTCAACCATGCCACGCACTCGCATTTACTGCGGACTGCAGAAATATGTAGCGCCCAAAGCAATACACTGTAGAAGTGATACGAGAATATAAAAATAAGTGGTGGGTTAATTTTCCTATCGTGTACAAAGCTAGTTCCTACTAATTATCTCATTAACTGAGAAGCTGGGTACATTAACTGTATTTAAAAATAGAAGTTTCTGTTCTAACTTTTCTTTATTTGGTAATGATGTATAATTAAAATTATTTTTTGTATTTACCTTTCCTCCAGAATTTATGTTATTTCCACCACCATTCGCTTTACGTGGCAGGTAAATTTAATTGCATAAAAGGTACACTTTTTTTTACCCGTTATATAAAAAGTGGATGACGTGCGTTTTAAATAGATGGAAGTCGTTAAATTTTGGAAGCACTAAAAAAATTTACAATTCCAAAATATTGTTGACAGGAACTTAAAGTTCTATGCACAGATCATATTTTGGGAGCATAGATTCGTCGAGAAAGAATATTTAAAAAATTAATACAGATCAGGAAGACCAACAGAAGAAGTGACCACACGTAAAAATATAGCTCATATTGTTGAAATGCTTGCTAAAACTTTTAGATGCAGAAATTGCTGTTTCTTCTGATACTATAGATCGGATTCTGCTGACCATGCTCATCTGTTAAAAGCGCCTACAACATCTGCCAGCAGATGTTATGATTTTTCTAAAGGCTTGGAGTGGTGCTGCTAGAATAATTCATTGCTATGTAGTCTCCGTAACGTAATTAGACGGAAAAGCCTTGGAACTCCCTTCGTGCGCTCAAAACTCTAAAACACATCTTATTATGTTCATTTGAATTTGCCACTTCATCTGAATTAGACTCTTATTTTAATTGCTGCTTCATAGGAATCAAAATTTAATTGCATCCTTAAGTCGATCCCTATATTATTTTTTTAAGATGAGTTATGGAAGGCCACTTTCGCAAAGCCTTTGAATGTTTCCCTTTGTAGGCTGAAATTGCCGATTAATGTTAATTCTGCGCCTGACCCTACGCGCTTTCTGCGAATTTACGTGTCAAATCGTTCCAGAATTATTTCACCATATTTCGCAATGTGGTGTAATCTTTTGGCGGAATGCATTTAGTTAGGAGTCGAATTTCCACCTTCGTTCGGCCCGGTCACCCAAATACCATTTTCGGGGACCGTAATTAAATTAAGAAAAAAGAGTCGACCATCTTCGTTCGGCCCGGTGCTGCGATAAGCGCCGTAATCAAGTACTGCAGGGGCGGTTGAGTTTTCGATGGTTATCCATCGCGTGTAGTTTCCCATCGCTAACTTCACCGTGGGGTGAACAGAATATCGACAAGTGTCGGATTTAGGTTAGGATTGAAACACGTTGGAATTTTTAACCCTGGATAGGCAATTCATTGCGCATTTGCAGATCGCCTTTGGCGGATTATTATCGAGCCCATTTGTTCTTCCTGTACATGTGCCGTTGCTGCGACAAACTACGAGGGTTGTGCAGGAAATATATCGTCTCGCAATTTTCCCGAAGAACGTCTGCCTTTTTTTGCCGGACCAGAAAAAAACCCAAAATTGTGCCTGCCTCTCTCTCGAATCCATTCATCGAAAGCCAATGTAAACGAACTAGTTTTTGTGTTGTGAAAAAACCGTTTACGCGTTTAACTGTCAAAATTCAAGGAATTAAACCTTTTTCTTATGCGACAGAAAGCGACCTTAAGTCGTCGTTTGTTTCATTTTACGGTAAATTGTAAAAAGCAATTACATATTGTTTCGTTCTTGTAAAATCAGAACCTACTGGCCACGGAGCTTTTAAATGCCGTACGCCAAGGGCTGCGAGATGCCCGTAAATCGTACGTTCAATTTAACTGTTTGTAGTATTGAGTAAAATATTACCATTTTTTTACATCTTTTATTGTTGAATATTTTGTACAGTGTGTGCACGAACTTTGTAAGCTTTATAAACAGCAAGGCACAATAAAGTCAGTCCGATTCCTGTAAACTGCTGGCTCCTCGGCCTTCCACGAGAACCTGCAATCAGCTGTGATTTGGAAGGTGGCGCTCGTTAATTTCGACATACCCTGTACACAACTAGACAGATTTCCTTCCGCAAGCGGTCTCCGTGAACCTCCCCTACTCCTCTGAACTAAGCTGTAAGCCTTTTTCCACCTGTAGCGGATCGACGAAAAAGCTCGTTTGGCTCGTAACAAAACTATAAAAACTACTATTTTGTTGAAACTTTAAGATCGATATCGTTGGCACATGCAACTTTCAAAAACTAGTAGAAATTCAAGAAACTTCTCGGGGCCCTGGGTTTGTTCTATAATGTAAAATAAAGAGATGAAGATCAATGTGACATACTATCATATTTGCTTTTAAACCATTACAAAGCAAACATTTTTCTATGAAAGTTCGAACTCTCCAAGGATGTGTTTTGCTTTGACTGCTCTTATGCAAAATATTCAGACGCATTTTAACAAACATGTCAATTCATTCATACATGCATCTCTTCTGAACAAAACCTGTCAGAAAATAGAAATCCAATGTTGGACTTAGACAAGATGATGCAGAAAACAGCAACACAGTTTAATGTGGTTACATGCAAAAGCACTCTCTAGGTTTACATTCTACACAAAAGTAAATAGAATATGTGAAACATTCGTGATAAATATATTACTATTTTCAATAGCTTGTTCATGACCAATAGTCTGATTTTCAGATTACCTAATGCTGGTATAATTTTGGTTAATTGTGCTCTGTTTATTATCTGTTTGAGGTTACTCCTTGCACAAAGAGTTAAAATCTATTAACATATGCAAATCGTCCCTTGTAAATTACCAAATGAATATAAAATAGGCTAACGGTCTTTTCTTGTTTTATAATATCTGAATGTAGAGCTAATTATTTAACAAATGTCTCATTGAAACATTATATTTTTTATTTTTTAAAACGCACCGAAAATGTGTATCAATGATGATAAATATGCAACATTTCCGGTTTGCTACTTAACTTATAGTAGTTGTAGTAATACTTCTTTAATTATGAATTAATTCATTTGATATTTAGTATATAGGAAGAGAGAAGTCTAATCCGGGGTACGAAAAATTTTGTTAGATACCGTTCTGTAGAACGAGTTTTATTTCATTATTATAATATTTAATTAAAGTCAGTTCCAGATAATCTTTCATAAAATCTGTTCCAATTATCTGTTTACAGCCATGTTACGTAATACTCTCCACAGACTAACTGCAAACCGTTAGTTACCTAAAATCTCAATATATAAGAAAAATATGACAAAATTTATACTTAAACGTGAAAATCCGAATAAAAAAGGTATTAGATCCATTTTACCTGGATAAATCTTCTTCTTCGTGTGTGTACAGGCCAATGGTCTAGTAACTGCCTACAATTGAGTAGGTTTTATAACCCCTCTTTGCATGTAAGTCGGGCACAAGACTAGCCTAACCCGTCGAACAGAGAATAAAAGTTCCATTACATGGTTTACGAATGTCAAGGATGTTCGTATGAGAACCGGGACCGACGGTCTTACGTACTCTCCGAAGCAGGCCCGGTCGCATATGCCACTATATTGGTTCACCTATTCTAGTAGTGACCAGCGCGGATTCTGTTGGACTACGAATGCCGTTTGACAGGCGTCCGCAGTGCTTCGCTATGCAACCGATATCTGGATAAATAATATATTCAAATAAAAATGCTTTAGGAAACGTCTTACGATTTTCCCTCGAAAATAAGAAATCTTTTCCGCATATCAAAAAACTTACATTTTTTATGATATTGAAATGCAATTACACGATCTACTTTTGAGGTAAATATTATTTATGTTAGAAAGACTTTAACACGTCATGTTTTCTTTTGTTTAAAATGCTGTATAAACTTAAATATTTTTACATAAAAAAGATGTGGAGTTTTGTTGCCATTGGATAGAATTTGTTTGCCCTTTTCTGCAATAAATACAGTTTTGATAACAGCCTTCCATTTTTTCTTAAAACTATGAACAATGTTATAATGACTATCTGCCAAACCATGCAGCTCAAATTGTTTCATTTTATTCAGATCACAATTTCGCAGGTGCTCCATACTTAAACTTATTTTATCTATACTACAAGGGAGATACCCATATGCAGAAAGTTATTGGAAACACCCGATACATATCATTTATTTAGAATCAAAATTTTAGAAAAAAAAATCTAGTTTAATAAAAATAAATAGATGGAATAAAAAGATAATAAGTAAAAAATAAATGTCTTTCTGTACTTAAATTGATTTAATTGCTTATTTAGTAGATGGTAGTTGGTTTCATAAATACGAACTGATTTTCTAGAAATCTTTTCGGGTATACTTAAAATAACGTCTTTTTTACACAGGATCATGCAACTTATATGTAGCAGCGAAAATTAAAAGAGTAATTATATCTTAATTAAGAAAAATTAAAAGAATGAAATAGCATCATATCATCCCATTCGTCTTAGATTACTACGGGTTTCCATTTCTGCCGACCTTTAAAAAATACGGTGTATAGAAATAATTAATGGGATTTTTAACAGCTTTTGTCTGTAGTAATGCAATTATTACCATTAAGCTGGTAATATTAGATATAGCAAAACTCTACAATGAGAACACAATTTTTATAAAAAATCATGTTGATTTGTTTTCCGTAGACTTTTTCAAACAAGCACTAATGAGGGACAATACAATAGTGCATTCAAAAATGATCGCAGAGTTGTAAAGTTGGGCGAGGATATTGCTTTCCCATTACGTCATTAACACGGAATCGCTCATGAAGCTCCTGAAAGCTTATTATTAACAAGCTGTCAGTAATCGTTGGTTCGAATAACAACCATTTGTAGAGTTTAATGTTCGTGTATAACTTTTCTTTATTTTTTTAAATTAAAAAAAATCCGAAGATATGAATGTATCCTGCGCGGTAATTTAAAGAAAGTTGTACTATATTTGCAAACGTGCTGTATATCTTCATTCATAAATTTAAACTTCATAAAGCTGAAACAGCAGAACTATATAAATAAAAAGGTATTTCTGACAAGTGCAATCCAAGAGGCTAATTATAAATAATGACATTCCACCTTGGTTATCTCAATTCATTTATTTATTTGTAAGCTCTGAATGCAGACGGGTGTTTTAATCCGGTTTGCGATAATTTTAATCTAGAAGTAGTTGCCTTAAACTACATCTTTTAACTAATTAGCGTTTGCATGAAAAGTTCCTTTACGTAAACAATTTTTGATAAGATGCAAAGTCTGCTTTGAAAGACTACCTTCTAATTTTCTTGCATCTTAATTAAATGCGATTCCAGTAAAACAGCCAGGAAATTGCATACAAATTGCCCGTGCTCTTCCCTACTAGTAACAGTGTGCTCATGCTACAAAACCATACAAGCGCTTGAACGCAAAGCAGCATGAGATTGTAAGCTTATTAACGGCTCCTCATAGTTTCACATATATAATTTCGATCTTGAATCCCATAGAACATTTTGCTTGTTGTCGTTTTTTATCTATCAGGGAATCACAGAGAGCATCTACAGCTTCGAGATGTTGCGGCTTAGAACGCGGAGGTTGAAGGTCTCATTTCGGCACACAGCCGACTTGTACAAATGCGATATTGAGTCTAATTTCCTTCAACTTTCCTGATTACATGCAATCAACTCAATTCACTGGCAGGCACAATTATTGCAACCGAGAAATACCACTAATAAATGCATGTCAGTGCTTGAAACTTTAGTCGTAGAACGAAGTAATAGTTAATAGAAGTCTGGCAATCTGCTTGTTTAGAGGAATTTGTACCTTAACGTCATTGTCTTGTAACTAGCGTTCCTTCTTAACCATTTATCACCTGTGGGGTTTCATGAAAGGTGTATATTATTAATTGTTCCTGCTGCGATTTCAATTATAAGTGACTCCCTTAAAACATAAATAAACAATTTTTCGCTATAATGGATCATAACACAAATTATACGAAACAAAGCGAAATAAATAAGAGATCTGCAAAAAATAACTAAATAAACAACAATTTCAAAAATCAGTTGAAATTTCAAATATAAAAAATGTAACGTGTGATTTCTGACGCGTGGTGTATATTCGATTCAAATAATTTTGTCCTCATTTTTGGGTTTTGCGCATCGATCGCGCATTTCGAGGTTCCGATTTTGAAGTCCGCCGTCTACTGGTTTAACAGAACACTTTCAATTCTCAACAAGTGCAGTCTTGAATTTTTAATTAAGGTCGTTACGACAGGAAGTTTTCCAATTTTGTGAATTTTCAAGTTGTAAAGGGAAGTTTAACACGTTTGTGTATTAGTAAATTTTTCCCTGGGAGTATTCCTAATTTTTGTGCACTGTGGGAAGTTTTTCTTCTGCCAATTTTACATCTTTTTGGTAAGCTAAACTAGGTTCTTATTCCATTTGTCCTTTTGCTAAGACAGTTGAATTAATTTAGGCATTAAGTAACCGGAAGCCGGTAGAGTGAGGAAAAATTTGGATCCAGATCGCAATTATAACTACGTGGGAGATAATTTCCAGGCTAGAAATTCCAGTGCACAGATTGTCAGCGCAGATGGTCGTACAACGAGACCAGGTGTAAAAGAAAACTCCTCAAGGTCTGTAAAATAACGTTCTTTTACGTACCTGCGTTGGAGTGATAAGGCCACGGAATTTCGAAAACAAGCAAAAACTAACAACGACAACTCGTTTAATTGCGTAGTAATATAATTAGCGAAATAAAATAAATACTCGACAAAAACTTTTCTATTTAGTTAGATATTTTAATTGGGGAAAATTATTGTTCAAATTATAATAATTATATGTATTTTGAAAATTGTTAAATGGTCTGCAGTTTACGAGATTAAATTTCTGATTTAAACGTCAACAGAAAGGGAGAATTCTGCGTAAGTTTATAATTTCGTGCGTATATACCATTAAATTTTGGTTATTTAATCTAGTTATTGCGTATATGAGGCCTCAATATATAGGAATGCTAGACAGTAATTCGGTAATCGGTTGATATTAATTTTAGAAGTGGATTGACTCTTCTTTGTTTAAAACCTGTTCTACGGATTATTGCTTTCCCTGGAAATTTTGGGCCTGCTTTGTAATTAAAAATTAAATCAGAGGAAGTACGTACTGTAGTCCGTTCAGTTATTTATTCATGAATGTGAACTTATGTACATTTATATACATAACGGGGGATTTTATTTTTGCTTCATATATATATATATATATATTTTTTGTACTGATAAATGAAAATAACTTTTCTGAATCATTATATATATATATATATTGTGAACTGTATATTTCAATTGTGTTTTATTCTGTCTTGAACGATAAGTTTAAAAATTACCAAACAAAGTAAGTTCGCATCCAGGAAGATTCCTGTTTATCCAAAGTTATCTTCGAGGAGAAAAGTGTTTTTTTTTAAACAGGTGACGCCTAGGCTTACATCGAACCACCCTTCTTCGACGACTGTAGTTAGTCGAACCCTTGTCTTCGATACCTGGACCTTGTTTAGGATTTCGTTATTTGATAATTTGTGTGAGGAATTATTTTTGTTGTCGCCGTCATACAACTAGGCGTCACAAAAATTCACCCATACATATGTGTTATACAGCAGAGCTACAGTTTTCAAGGCAACTTGTTAATGTTTGATACGTTTCTAGTAAACCAATGATGGCTGCAGTGCTTAGAGATGTTTGGAAAACCGCGTCCTAGATCTCGCTCTTTCAAATCAATCAATGTCAGTTTGGAATCTTGCAGAGTCAAAGTACATGTAAGGTAGGGCGGGGACAATTGTAACGGGGTACGATTGTAACAGAGCTAACATTTTCTAAAATATAACAGATACATATGCGCGGCCGTGGAAGACGTGTGTGTTAATACACGGCAACATACTCGTTAGTGTATACTAACGAGTATGTTGCCGCCCAGGGAAGAATTTGTGTAGAGAAGCTAGTGTTTGTTTATCTATGACTCAAGTAAGCTTTTCATTTTTGAATAATCTCGAATATCTATTCTTCTGAATA